>JABUQX010025963.1:100000-138080 GCA_015478945.1 Trachelipus rathkii
TTAATATACGTATTATATATAATATATATATATATATAGTATATATATATATATTAATAATATATATATACTATTATATATATATATATAATATATATATACTAGTATATATCATTATCTATTACATACTACTATACTATAATATCATACTGAAATAATATTTTTAGTATAGCTTTAATTATATATTAATATATATACTATTATATATGTATATATATATATATATATAATATATAATGGAGGTGTTGTAGTTATCTTTCTTCTTGTTCCTCCACTTCATAGGAAGTTTGTGTGATTTTTATAGTCCTTCGTAACGAATTCGTTTTACGTTGAATCACATAAAGAGACAGATACGTATCTAGTCGTTTCGTTGCTAAAGCCGCCTCTTTCGCCCTAGCAAGCTATGTTTTACGTTTGCTACTCGAGACTGAAGCACCAATAATAATAAAATTGTTAGAACCATTTTAAGTTATCTTTATATAGGGAGTAGTTAAAACAACTTTGGTTATTAGCTTTTTGATTTCTTTATATTAAAATTTATACATAAATATATTTTCAGTTTTCGTTCTAATTCATAATTGTAGTATTTTATTTTTACGTTTCAATGATATATATAAATGTTGTGTTGCACACTAAGCTTGTAGAAAATCCACAAAACTAAATTTATGTCAGAAAAAAGAGAGCGAACTCAAAAAAACGGAGCCAAAATCATTTTGCAAGATATTTAATAAACAAAAACTAGGGATATTTACACAAATTAATAAATAATTTTATAACAAACATTACATTATAATAAAACAACATTATATTACTATTTATTACAAATAAACGCTATATATAATAAATATTATGCATATTGTTCATGATTTTAAGTTGTAAAATATATGAATAAATATTGCCCAATAAAAGTTCCACCGAATTTCTATTTTCTTTCTTTTCAGGGAAAACATCTTTTATGTTAAAATCAATAATTTTAATCACTATATGTTAAACTTTCTTTTTACAATATTTACAATATATGAAACTTTCTGTTTTTTAAATCATTTTACTATATATATATATATATATATATATATATATATATATATATATATATATATATATATATATATTATATATATTTATATATATATTATATAATATTTATCATATATATATAGATATATATTATACTAATATATATTACATATATTATATATATATAATAGCTATATATCGTATATATATATATAATATACTATATATATATATATTATATAATATATATACTATATATATAATATATATATAAATATATATATATATATATATATCTATATATAATATAATATTAAGATATATATATTATATATTATATATATATATATATATATATATATATATATAATATATAATATTATTATATGATAAGGGATTGCCCCACCCTTGCGAAATTAAATTCTTTAAATACTCAACTTTATCGCATCTTCCTCTCAAAACACTTCGTTGGCTCTCCTCCCGCCTCCCCTGTGAACAGCATAACGTCTTTGTTTAGAACGTAACAAGAAATTCTATTTAAAATGTTAATCGAAGGTAAACAAGAAATTCTATTTAAAATATGAATCACAAAGTGACCTCAAAAAAGTTGGACGTCTTCTTTAGGTTATTAGAATTTATTACCTCCACACTGAATATCCCATTACATAAGAGTTTTATCAGCTCTTGTATGGAATACTATTTTCATATTTGGGTTGGAAATCTCAGTTTCCACTCTTCTTCTTGGTTGAGTAATGTTTAGTAATAAAATACTAATGAACTAACTCCTACTTTGAAGCAACGCTTGACCCTTATACCCTGCGACGTGACATTGGAGCCCTATCTCATTCTATAGTTACTACATGAGCGAGTGCACGAGGGGAGTTTACCTTTCGCTCTTCCTCACCATTGAGTTGTGTTGTAGCACAATGGTTACCATTACTTTAACATGATTTTAGTGTGAAGACTTCAAATTCCAGGTTAGATCGTTGTAACAATTCTTTCATTCCCACTACTTTTGTTGTGTGGAACTCTCTGCCAACATCTATTTTTCCTCTATTAGACTAGGGTTTGGATTGGTTTCTTTCATTTTATTATTTTGCCCTCTTCTTCAAAAGTGACCTGACTGTGAGTTGTGGCAATTCTGAATTACTAATAATTATATATAGGTATATAATATATATACTATATATATATATATATATATATAATATATATATACCTATATATATATATAATAACTATATTATATACTATATATATAAAAATATCTATATATAATATATGTATATATAATATAATATAGTATATATATATAGCTATTATATAATCTATATATTACATATATATATATAGTATATATACTATTATTATTAATATAGTATATATATATATGCTGATATAATTATATATATATATATAATATATATTATATATATAAATATATACTTATATTATATATATATTATATATATATATTATATATTATAATTATATATATATATATATAGTTATATTATATAATATATAGTATATATATATTTATATATATTTATATACTATATATATATTATGAATATATATATATGTATATATTTATATATATATATATTATATATATTATATATATATATATATATGATATATATATATATATATATATATAATTATAAGATATATATATATATATTATATCATATATGAAATATATTATATATATTTTATATTATAATATATATATATATATATATATATATATAATATATATATATATATATATATACTAGTATATTATATATATATGTATATATTTATGACTATATATATTATATATATATATTATATATATACTATATATATATATTTATTATACGATATATACAAATCATATATATATATATATATCACTATATAATATTATATAATATTTATATATTATATATATATATTCATATATATATTATAATATATACTATATATATATATATATATATATAGTATTATATAATATAATATATATAATTATATACTATTTAGTTATTATAATATATATATATATATATATATATATATAATATATAATATATATTATATATATATATATATATATATATACTATATATATATTATAATATATATTATATATATATATAGTATATATATATATATATATTTGGATATTATTGTATGCGTGTTTGTGAAAGAACATATATTTATTATTTATATATTTATTTTATTTGTTTTTATCCTGAAGGATTTGTCGCTGTTTCATTCCTCAAATGAATTGCGAAATAATGAAATGAAATTTTCTTTTCCAAAAAATTGGTCTCTTTGGGAGAGCAAAAATTCAACCAATCAAAAAGTAACGCATTCTTATATGAATTAATTAATGTTGTAACACACATGTTTCCAAACATACAATGAGTACGGTACATAAATAAATACATTATGCATATATATATATATATTATATTATATATAATTATATATATATATATACTATTATATATATATATATAGTATATATTATAATATATATATATATATATATATATAATATATATATATATATATATATATATATATATATATATATAACCGTGTTTTAGTGTTTCTTTTTTAGGTAAATGTTTTTCCTTATTTTCATTTTTTTCTTTTTTGTCCATAAAGAAAGAACATTTTAAAAACATTTTACTTACTTTTTTTTTTTTAAATGTTTATTTTTTGTCTCAATGATTTGGAACAAACGTCATAGGAAAAACCTCATAAAATCGTTTTCAAATCTGAAATAAAATTTGAAATAGATTCAGTACAATAACAAAAGCCATTATTTCCGGTTTTTGGTAAAAAATAATTTTGGACTAATAATTTTTTTATTAGTATCAAGGAAATCGTACATTAAAAGTAAATTTGACCTAACCTTTCTAAATCTGATATAAAAATGAAAATAAGTTGAGTCCAATAATAATGAATAGGATGAAAAAAAATCTGATAAACCTAATATAAATCTGATACGTTCTAGATCTGTTATAAAAGGGAAAATAAATTGAGTAAAAAAATAATGAATGTACTGAGAGAAATTAGGAAACAAAACATTTCTCTCTGCAATATATGAAGTGTTCGAGAGTTAATCCTAAATAGAATCTCCCCTACTATCCCCCCCCCCATCTCGGATACCCAACATAGATTCAGACAAAGAAATTAAACCACTATGCTACTAACCGATTTAGCAAAGTATTTTCACCGGATTTAACCTAATTCTACCCTCCCCCTCCCGCACTCCCTTGGTAGCAGTAGACATAAACAAGGTATTCGTTGCGTTTCACGAAACCTTTTAATAAACAAAGTATTGTATACTTAGCAAAGACAAAATAATAATAGCAAGTTTCTTATCCGTTCGTACATCTACAGTTATAGAAGGACGCCATACCTCCCGCATATGCATACTATATAATGTAGTCAACAAGGCGCCATCCTATCACCAACACTCTCTTTAATCTTTTTATTCATGACCTACCTCACCTTACAACCCCTTCTATAAAAGTCAGTGGCTGTGCAAAGACCTAACAATCACAGCTCAAATTCCTCTATAATGCAACAAATAGAGAACTACAGTAATATATAAAACAACTGAAACAATGGCTGTCAAGAAAAAAGTGATTGCCTCCCCTCAAAAACTCTCTGTCACGCTACTTGCACATGATAGAAGAGAACCCAATACGCATCCAACTGTGTTCCTTTCAAACATTAGATTCTCTCTTATAAAACAACCTACTATCTTAGGCTTAACCTTCGATTTTCACATGACATTTATTCCCCACATAAACAGTATTACCATTACAGCCACAAAAAAATGAAACACGATGAAAATATTATTAACAGGAAAAATTTTGGCCAAAATTAAGAGATCCTCACAATAGTATACAGGCAATACCTCCATCCATGTTAAACTATACTTCACCAGCCTGGGCACGACCAACATAACAGTCTAATATTCAAAAATAAAAGTCGAACAAAATAAAGCTCTCGCAATAATAACAGGCTAACTTCCCTCCACAACTATCCATCACATACTGACCGAATCGAAAATAATTCCCATAAGTGACCACTTAACATGTAGAGATAGCTTGTTTCTCGTAGGGGGGGGAGCTGGGGGATTCAAGTACGCAAGTATTATATATATATATATATATATATATATATATATATATATATATATATTATATATATATATAATATATATATATATATATATACAATAGGTATAGTAAGTTTGATTAGGTTAAGTTTTCTTGGTAAGACAGTTTGTTAGGTTAAACATGCAACTTTTAAAGGATTATGCTGAAGTTAGAATAAATGATGATTGTATGTTACACTCTGCATTATTATGTTACTTGCAATTGATAGTTAACTGCAATTGATAGGTTAAAATGCACAATAAAGTGATGTTAGTTTGACATATGTTTCTAGTAGGGTATGTTAAGTTACGTTTTAATAAGTGATATTAGGAAAACTACCTTTGATATTTAGGGAAGTTTTTCAGTTTAATATTTATTCATAATTCAGTAGGTTAGATCGGTTAGGTTATGCTAGTTTTTGATAGGTTATGTTAGGTTTTGATACAAAATAAAGTGTTTATATTGTAGCTTTAAATCCTTAAATCAATTGATCAATAAATCATCAAATCATGTTTAAGATTCAGGAAGTAGGGGGATGGTATAACTGTTATTAAATGATTCAGAGATTAAGTTTTCATGTAGCTAAGTATTTAAATCATTAAATCAACTAATCAATAAATCATCAAATCATGTTTAAGATTCAGGAAGTAGGGGAAGGGTATATCTGTTATTAAATGATTAAGTGATTAAGTGATATTTTTAAGTAAAAAACAAATAAGTTAGCCAAAATATAAAATACTTATAAAAAGGAAAAAACGTATAATTAAAATAAAATATTTTTTCAAAAAGGTAAAATATAACTTAGAAAATATAAAAACTTAAAAAACCAGAACAAATAAATGTAAAATAAAAATCAATATGAAAAAAAATTAAATAAATAAAAAAGGATAAAATAACTAAATAATTAAAAGTTAGCAAAATATCATGTTAATTGAAAACGTGTGTGTGAAAAGAGAGAGATGGAATTGTACCAATATTTTACCGTGTTATCGTGTTATCAAGTTATGTTGTTATCGTATTTTCGAGTATTTGTTTTAATAAAATATGAATTTAAATAAAAATTCAATAATAAAGGTAAAATGTTTTTGTAAAAAATCTAAAAATAAAGCATAAAATATTAAAAAATAAATAAAATCAAAACAATAAATGTTAAATAAAACTTAAAATAATAAAAAGTTAAAATACAAAAATATGAAATTTAAGTTTCTTAAAAGAAAATTTAAATGTAAAAGTCCAAAGTTGATAAGAAACGAATAGAAGAAGACTTGTTGATTGAAAAATTATCGAAGTGCCTCGACTGGCATCTATCTAAAGCTGCTACTAATTTTAGTAATGATGTCCTTTCTTCCTCGCTTTGTAGCGTTTCAGACTGTTATTGTAGATGAAGTGGGTAGAAGGTTTGCCTGATTATCATCAGATGTAGAAGAGGTATTGTCATGTTCCTGATAAAATAATTCGAGTGACAATGATGAAGTTAATGGGCCAGACGACGACATATGTTTAAGTAGTCTCTTCTTTGCTATAATTTTTTTTCTATCACCTTTTTTTTCTTTTTCAGCTAGTTTTTTGTCTACACCCTCAAGGCATCCCTGTCGTCGTGGTTCCCTCAGTCGCTGCAAGAAGATTTTATCCTCCTCTATTTTCATTATCTTTAGGGCATCGGTGTGGGCATTGTCAAATATATTGTCCAGTTCGTTTTGGAAATCCTCTTTCCCGGTTGCTGTTTAAAAACATTACTTTGAATCTTTTTGTTCTGCACGTTTTTGTAACTGCTTCCCACTACTTATGTAGAGGTTTCAATAAACTTTTTTACACAGTCCTAGTGTTAATGGATTTTGTTGTATACTACCCTTTCTCCAAAAACAAAGACACTTACATACCGTCACATCCTCAACACGTCAATGGGATTTTGATTAATATCTGTCATATAACGAGTTTTATATTGTACCCCGGCTAGTGGATACTTGAAAAAAAAGCCGGGGGCAAGTAACTTGCACCTGTCCTTCTAGGAAGACTAAGAATACTGCAACGCTGTCATCTTGGCTGAGTTTGTCTTGTCACAACAATGTCCTCCCACTAACGAATTACTTTCTTTCTAACTGTATACTTGCTTATTACATGTAAATACCTATCTTACGTTATGAAATCTAGAAATGACAATGTTACAAGACTTTCTATGCTAAGAAATACTAATGAAATGCTAGGTAAATCCTGCCGATATATATACGTATATATATATAATATATATATAATATATAATTCATATATAATATATATATATATATATTATATATATGATACTAATAATATATTATATACTATATCATATATATACTATATAATTGATCACTAATAGCTACCACAAAAAACGTGTTGTACAGTCACAAGATCAGATCACGTATGACAGTTAAAGAACGAATACCCCCGGCCGTCCGTATTAAACAATTACCGCAACATATATGAACCCAGAATTTAGCATATTACACGTGCTGCGCCACGACTTAATGTATACCGATTGACCATTGAAAATTTTATTATGACTATTTAATGATCAAATGAACAAATTTAGGTCGTATGCGTTACTAAAATTTCGCTGTACGTTTATCTACATAATTAAGGAACACCCTTGATATATATATATATAATATATACTATCCACTGAAGTAATAAAAGTATATCATCATAGATAATATTATTATCATAATTATATAATATTTATATACTATTATGATATATATATATAATTCTATATATACTAAAATATATTCAATATTATATATATATATATATATATATATATATATATATACTATATATATATTATATATATATAGGAGATAATATAACATATATGATATATGCAGTTAATATTATATATTATTATATATATATATAATATATACTAATGATATACTAATTATATATATATATACATATATATATATATTATCATGATCAATATTATAATATATATTACTTATATATATATATATAATAATTATATTTAATATATTATATATTATATATAATTTATATATATATATATATATATATATATATATAGTATATATATATATATATATATACATATATAATATATATATTATGGATATATATATACTATATCATAGCTTTTATACTATCAGTTTATATATTAAATACTATATATGTATATAATATATACTATATATAATAGATAATAATTGTATTATATAATATATAATATTTATATACATATATATTATATATATATATATATGATTATTCATAAATTAGTATATAAACATAAAACAAATGGAGGAATTCCCTCTGGACTGTTCACGTTCCCATTGTTCACAGATAAATTGATCCCAACCTTGTTGTTGGTAATCATTGGTAGTTATGTAGTTATTGAGTATTTGGATCTTGTTACACCTTTTAATTATATATTATGGTATTATTCTAATGATCCTGATATATATAAAAACTTGTAAGTATAGTTAGTTTAAAATATATATATAATCTATATATTATATATATTAATATATTATATATTATATAATATATATATATATATATATATTAAATATATATCTATATATATATATTATTATATATAATATATATATATATATTATATATTATATATATATTATTCATATATTAATTATAATATATTATATATTATGGTATATATCTTAATTAATACTATAAGAATGAGTTCTATCTATAGTTGCGAGTTGCGTATATAATATACAAGATACTCACAATTTATATAGGTCTATATAAATTCAATTATAGGAGAAGTATATAAAAATCACTAATTTGTAAGTAATCAGTAACGTATTTATTCAATTTTTTTTATTATTAAAATACTTCGATAAATTTTCTCCACAGTGGTTTCCTCAATATTTCCAAACTGTTAGTTTCTTCATTTCATTTATTATTAAGCATTTCAGAATTAGTTATTGATTCAGTCTAAAAGAGTGAGTTATTGGTTTCGTATATGGTCTAGAATTGATCAATATAGAGTTCATATTCATTGATAAAAAATATCTAATCTGAATTGTATATATAAGAGATAAAGAACTCGGCAAAACCAGTTTTATTTCTTACAACACTGAACAGAGTATCAACGGAGATAAGTTGGTGAGTATTAAGTATAGTTTTTGTTCTGGTAACATTGCACAAGACCGGTAGCTAAATTCCTTTAGGATAGAAGCTGGAATACTGGTTTATGATATAGGTTTAGGAGAAAATAAATAATTGGTAGGAATGTAAAGAGAAGATATGATTGGACTCTGTCAGAAGGAGAGGCCTTGGCCATAAGAGGTAAAAATTATGTTTAGCAGCCGCACAGAAGTAAGGTTTAAGACATAATATTTATGATCTTTTATCCAATTCAACACCATAAACTTGTGAAGACTCTTGTGTTTGATTTTACAATTCTTTTAAGCATAAATTTGTTACATATGCATTTTACTTTTAATATATCATTTTACACTTTAAGACAGCTTGTAAGATAGTAAAATGAAATGCATTCTGAAACAAGGAGCATTCCCTCATATATTACGTCACAACTTTTAAAATATTATGGTCATGATACTTAAAAAATTGAGGTTTTAAGGTTATTAATATCATGCATTGATGAAAATACATTTGGTGTTGTACAATTGAAAATCGCACATTTCTCAAAAAAGACTAGCTAAAAGAGAAATTGTTATTAATCAGTTCTTAGGTATCTTAAATGATCGACTTCTATTGAGATGAGAAAATTTCACGATCCAATTTAGTTTTATATATATATATACACAAAATAATTGTAATACATTATTGGTAATAAAATAACATATTAATAACAAAAATTTTATAGACTCTAATTATAATGCAAAGCTATATTTCTTAATGATTGTCACATTTTAGAGAGGTAATAATTTACTATTGTTACTATTGCAACCTAAGGTATAAGAAGAATATCACAAATATGTTATGACTAATAACGTATCTTATTAATCTAGAGTATAATTTGCAAAAATTAGTAACTGATAGTATATATAAATGAAAGTTATCATTGTGAGGTGAACCATTGTTGCAAATACGTCGTAAATGTTAGGTTGTTTGTAATTTTAGATGTGCCTATAATGTTGACCGTTTCTTTATAAATGAGAAATTTCAAATTATTGTCTGTGTTGTATTACAAGGCAAAATATTTATTTAGTGTCGCAATAATTGTTTCACACTCAAAAAATTTTAACTTCTAAAATCTACGAGCATTTTTTCTATTAATATATTGACGACACAATATTATAAATTTATAGGAAACTACTAATAGAAGATGTCAACCGTTTTACCTAAATTCAACCTTATGCAAAATTATTATTGAGGGATAAGTTACAAGGCATCGTGATTTCGAGAAAGGAAAACAATTTTTTCAGACATTTTGAGAAATCGATACTTAGAGGAAGTATTCGAATGTGAATTTTTCCAATCTTCATAAAGAGAAAAAGACAAATATCATATGTAGTTAAGGTCTGGTGAAATTAAAGAAATTGATCGCGATTTTATAAATGTAATTGATATCAACTAATATTTTGGTTAATTTTAGCTATATACCAACTTACTTATCATTAACAGTAGTTGAAAATCAAAACCATGATTTAATAATGAACAAATAAAAAGAACACAAACATTTTAAAATTACGCGAATTTTATTTTCTTATTTTCATGACCTTACAAAATTAGAACTCTTATAAAGTACGATTTTTTTACCTTAACTTATAAAACATCATTGAAATGAATTATTGTCATAAATTGAAAATCCGATTTCGGAGAAAATTACTTCAAATTCCTCACTCATTCTGTACAATAAAAAATACTGAAGAATTATGAATAGTAGTAATTTTAACAATAGTTATTATTACTGGTGTCTTTAAATGGTATGTAGATTTTACACTCTAAATAAAATTTCAATATTGTTTTCTATATAATCTTAAATATTAAATCTCATTAGTCGCTGTAAGATAACCTGTTCTTTAAAAATATACAAAAGAATTTAACTTCCAAAATAGGACACTGTTGAATCTTAAATTTTTCACATTAACGAATGATTTAATAACTCTTTAAACAGATATACCGAATTTTGCATTAATTTCAACTTTTTAAATTATGATTCTTGACATTTGTCAAGAATCAACGTTACGTTTCTAACAGAGTGAGTAATACATGCATGTTTCTGCATATAAATATATGTGGTTTACATTGAAAATGCAATTCATTAAAAGCTAGCAATATAAGTGTAACCTATTAATATCTAAGATGAGTCTTAATAATTAGAGTGGTTATCATATCTTTCGATATGAGGCAACAAACCACTGACAGTTTGCAAATATTTAATATTAAGTTGTGTGTAATTTGGTAAAGCAATAGATAGCCGGGAACTAATAAGGAAGCAAAAAGCGTTTCGTCTTATTCTTAAAATTTCTAACAATTTATCAATTATAAATTTAGAACTATCTTAAGAAGTTATATACGTTTCTTCATCTATATCAATAATTTTCAACATTTGAATTATTGTTTATAAACTTAATATTTAGAACTTTTTTATAACGGTATTTCTCAGCATTCTGAAAAAAAATAATGTGTTATCATTAAATAATGCAATTTACAATAAAGCAAGAAAGAAGAATTCTATTAATTAGTTTATAGTGTGATCTTATAATAGAACGAATTTCTTTTAATGAAAAGTCAAACAGAATTATGTTCAAATAAAACTGAATGTAGTTTGAGTGTAAGTCATTCATTTAAAATATAAAAATAAAATCTTCCCTCCTAAAATTATACTTTACATATTAATATTCTTAAATTTTAACATATTTACAAATTTAAGAACTCTTAAAGTATAGATATTTTATCACCATTATAATATTCAATCATAATTTGAAATTATTGTAGTTAAATTCCTAATTGAGTTATTTAACGGTATTTTCAGCATTTGAAAAATAAATGTGTTTCATTGAAATGATATCTTCAAAAAGTATACAGATAAGGAGAATTATTAATTGATTTTTAGGTGCTAATATTATAACGTTTTTTTAATTGAAATTTAAAAAAAAATATTTGTTTTATATATACAAAAATATTTCATTAGTTGTTGAAAACTTTTTTAAATAAAAAAATTATAACTTCTAAAATTACGCTTTTTCTTTAAATTTCACATTACAAAATTTAGAAACTCTTAAATGTACGTTCTATTCTAAAATGTTCGCATTCGAAAATATCTTCGGTTAAATAAAGGATTTTCTAACGAGATATGTAATTTCAGCATTAGAACAATATCGTTTTCATGAAATGCAATTTATAAAAAGCAGAAAATAAATTTATTAATTAGTTTTAGGTCATCTTACATTGACGTTTTTTATAATGAATTTCAATATTTGTTTTTATAATACTAAAAATTTCATTTAGTTGTAGAAAACCTGTTTTAATATAAAATATTTAAACTTTTAAATAATTACGCTTTTTCTTATAAATTTTTCTACTGTAAAGACAGAATTCTTCTAAAAAAAAAGATTCATCAATTTATTTTCCTATAATAGTTGCAAACTGTAGAAAAAGTGAATATAGGTCTTCCTTAAAATTGAAATTTTTTTTCACAGTAGGATTTTCAGCATTTGAAAAATTGAGGGCGGCAAACGCCGCGCCGAAAATCATGCAAACTTAGTCGCAAAAGTCAGAATATGAGAAGTTCACTGTATTGTATTATGTTAGGTGTATCTTTTCATTTCAATTTCGGTTTTTATAATGTAATTTTATTTGCGTATTTTTAAATTAATTACTACATTTATTTTACTTTAAAATTTTGATAAAATCCTGTTTTGTAAAATTACAACAATTTTTTAATCACTTCTCTAAGAAATCTTAACGTACCACAAATAGATTGTCTGTATTGGTGTTTGGCAGTTCCCAAAGTAGAAATCATCTTATCTATAAGTATGGGTCGAGAAGAGAACTGAGATTTTTCCAACATATGAATGGTTCATACATTTGAAAAATTATTATTGTTATTCTTTTATAATATATGTAATTCTCACGGAGATTTTCCAGGCATGCACTGAAAACAGAGTAATGTTGAGTTTGTTGTATTTTTCAATTTGAAATGTACAACTTTGTCAAAAAAGCAGAAAAGAGAAAATTATTAAATTGAGTATATGACGCGTATATCATAACAATTGGACGTGTATTTTAATGAAAACAATTCAACTCTACAGTTGCTCTTTATATACGCATACTTCACAAACAATCATAACCTGTTTATTTTTTTTCTGGAAAGAAATAATTTTATAAAAATTTTTTTTAAAACTTTTTCCACCCCTCCTAAAAAAAAAATATAAAGAACGACACTTCTTTTCTTGCACTATAGGATTTACGACGATTATATCATTTTTCGTAAATTTCATGAACGTTCTATAAAAGACTACGCATTTTTTCTAAATTCTAACAATATTAGAAAATTAATTTTGTTAAATCTTAAAATTGAAGTTTTAACGGTTTATTATTTTCAGCTACATTGTTTGATAAAAATATATATGTGTATATCTATTTAGCATATACTGGAATTGAAATAGTCGAAGAAAAGATGATTTGAAATAGTTTTTAGGTGTCTTATATATAATTGACGTATTTTTTTTTATGTTAAATTTTTAATATATAGGTTTTATATATAACTTCTAAATATTTCATTCGCTCTCATGAACAACTGTTTAAGTAAATATAATTCGATATTCATAATACATTATACGTTATTTTCTTTTTAAAATTTTTAGTATTTTGTTTTTTTTTCTTTAAGAAAATCTTAAAAGTAGATTTTCTTCCTTAAAAGCTAAAAAATCGGTTTAAAATTAGTTTGAGTTTTCTGTAACGTGAGTGTGTTCACAGTTTTAATAAGAGAATAATTGGCTGGTAAATTTCATTAAACAATGTCAACTTTTTCTCAAAAACAGATAAAAGAGATTTCAATGCTCACTACCTTACGTGACTTGTTATCACAGTTAAAAACAGTTCTATTAAATTGATTTTCCATAATTACATCGTCACTATTTGTGAAAACCTTTTTTATTAATAAAAAAATTTTAACTTATAAAATTAGCTAAGTGGAAGCTTCCTGATACCTAATATTATAGTCACAAAGTAAATGGATACAATTATACAATCTTAAGTTCCGAATTTTTCTATCTAAACTTAGCAAGAATTTGAATATTTAATAGAAAAAAGCTCCTCTCTTGATGCTTTTAAATGCCATTAATGTATCAGCATAGTGAAATGTAACATTTTCATTGAAGTATATTCAATTTTCAAAAGGGGAAAAGCGACTTGAGTAAAATAGTGTAGCGTAGTATAAAATTGGACGTATTTTAATTGAACATTGTCTAAAAATTGGCTTTTTAAAGCATTAATAATAGAAACAATTAAATAGATAAAAACATGTTATTTAATAGAACAAAAGATTTTTTTTATCATATAATTGACAGACGGTAAATAGTAACAGAGATGGATCCTTTTACAGAATATATAAGCTTTGACTATTAAGGATGGTTTATAACCAGACTAAATTCAAAACATTTTGAAAATTATTTAGGCACAATACTCTTATAATATAATTGAGTTTTTAACGGTATTTTCAGCATTTAGAATAAAATAATATATGTGTTTCAATTGAAATCAACTTCAAAGAGAGCAGAATATAGAGAGAATTTAATAAATAGTTTTATGTTTCGGTGAATAATATGCGGACTGTTTTTTTAAATGAGAATCTCCAAGTATTATGTTATTTTTAAACAAGTCCAAATTATTTATTAGATAAAATAGTATTTTGGTGAAAACCTGTTGTAATAAAAATTTTAAATACTTCTAAGATAATATGAAAACGTTATTCTTAAAGATTGTCAGATTAAGCAAGAGTAGAGTGTACGAGAGACTGTCAAATGAGTACGAGTTTTCTACTTAATATCAACATTGCAATACTTTGTAATCTTAAATATTGAATTTTTAACCGGTATTTTCATGATCTTGAAAAAATGTGATTTCTTGAAATGCACACTTTCAAAAAAGAAGCAATGAGATTATTTAATTGTGTCTCTTAGGTGTCCTTAAAGTTGCACGATTTTTTAATGAAAATTTGAATATTTGGTTTTGAGATACTAAATATATTCATATAGTTGGAAAACCTGTTGAGATAAAAAAATTTTAGACATTCCTAAAAGTTAGCCTTTTTCTTAAATTTTCACATTACGAATTTAGAACCTTAAAAGTCACTTAAATTCAATAAAATTTCAACATTTGAAATATTGTTAAATGTAAATAGGGTTAAGTTTGATTTTTAATTAACACGGTATTTGTTCAGCCATTATGACTAATAATAACTCGGTTAGTACTTTCACATTGAAATTGCAAGTCATCATAAAAAGCTGAGAAAGTGAGAACTTAATTAATAGTGTTTAATGATTGATTTTTGCGATTTTTTGCTCACGTTTTTTAATGACAAATTTCAAATATATTATGTTTTTATGTATAAATGCCAAAATATTCTGCATTAGTTTTGAAAAAAACGTTGTTCTTAATTAAAATAATTTAACTTCTATAAAGACAGCTTTTTTCTCTAAAGTCTTCACAATAAGCAATGAATATATTTATAGATCCTTAGAAGTCTAGGCGTACTTGTTCATCCTCAAATTTAAACATCTTGAAATTATTTGAATGTAATCACATTTAAAATTGAAGTCTTTTAACAAATATCAAACTATTAGGAGTAAAATTGTTCGTTTTAACATAAATATGACAAATTTCTAAATAGCATGAAAAAGAGAATTTTCATTAATTGTTTACAGGTCGATTTAAAACGTTTCTTATATATGAAATTATAAATCTTAGCTTTTTATATTACGAATTATTTCTCACTTAAGTGTGAAAACCTTGTTATTAATATAAAAAATTTTAGTCGCATTCACTAAAATTACGCTTTTCCTTAAACTTTCACATTACAAAATTTAGAACTCTTAAAAAGTACGATTCTTCCTCATATACTTACACCATTTTTGAAATCTTAAATTGCGTAAATCTTTAAAATTGAGGCTGTTGTAACGGTATATTCAGCATTTAGAAAAAAATAATTAGTGATTTCATTGAGAGAATGAAATATTCTAAAAAAGCAGAAAAAAGAGAATTTATTATTGTATTGTAGAGTGCCATAAATTGAGATGATCATTTTAATGATTAACAATATTTGTTTTTATACGAATATATTTGAGTATCTCTTTTAGATCATAAACTTGTTTTTATATTTATAAAAACTTTGTAACTTCTCATTACTAAATTACGATCTTTTGCGTTAAATTCTATTCACATTATCAAATTTTAGAAACTTCTTAATATGCATTAAAATCTTGAATGTGTTACAACGAATTATTAAGTATTTTGAAAAATAATGTTGTTTTCATTGATATAGTATATATATAAATAAGAGAGAAAAAAGAACATTGGGGGTATTTTTAAAAATTTGTCGAAGAGTTGGACACAAAATATAATAACCTAATCAGTATGTAATATTTATCTTGAAATATACCAAATTATTTCATTAGTTGTGAAAACAATGGTTTTAATAAAACAAAATGTTTTTCTAGACTTCAAAAAATATAGGCACGCTTCATATTCATGACATTTTCACGCATGTACATAAATTTTGGTAGGAGACCTCTTAAAAGTACGATATTTTCCTAAATTTCAACATTTGAAATATTTTTGGTAAATCTTAAAATTGAGTTTTTTAGCGGGATTTCAGCATTTGCAAAAATAATGTGTTCAGTGAAATGCAATTTCACTAATTTAGAAAAGCTAAATGTTATTATTAAATTTAGGGGTATTAAATTGACGTTTTTTTTAAATGAAATTTCAATTATCTTGTTTTTATATACCAAATGAGTTGTATATTTAGTTTTGTTGGAAAAACTTGTCTTTCATAAAAAGAGTTAAAACTTTCTTAAATATGGTACTCTCTATTTTCTTTAATTTGATGCACAATTAAAAATGATAAAGGCCTACTTCTTAAGAGAGTACGACTTTTTCACTAACATCTTTCCAATAATTTGAACACAGTTTATTTTGGTAAATTCTTATATACTTAGCAGTTTTCTTTCACATCCGCGTTATTATGCAGCCATTTTGTAAATAAGAGAAATATGTGTTTCATTGAAATGCTTAACTTATACAAAAAGACAGAACAACAAGAGAATTTAATTAATTGGATAGGGTGTACTTATATGTTTTTACGTTTTTTTTAATGGAAAATTTCAATATTTGTTTTTAGTATAGACCCAACAAATAAATTCTCACCTTAGTTTGGGAAAAAAAAGCTGTAATGTAATAAAAGAATTCTCACTTCTTCATAAAAAATATCTGTTCTGTGTTTTCTCTTAAATATTTCACTATTTACGCCTCAAATTTTATGAAACTCTTCAGAAAAGTATACACGATTAATCATCCCTAAATTTCATACTATTTGTATATCTGTATGTAATATAATAAATTATAAAAATTTGAGATTTTTTAACTGAGGAGTATTTTCCAGCATTATATGCAAATAATCTACGCTTCTTTTCATACAGATTCTCCAGTCATCTGCACAAAAGCTTGAAATATATATAGAATTTAATTCAATAGTGTTAGATGTTTAAATTGCACGTTTTGTTTAATGAAATTAATTAATGACAATATTGATTTATTTCATTATTAATTGGCCATATATTAAACTCGATGTTAATGTCTGGTTTGGTTTTTAATGTAAAAAAAACACTATTCTCAATCGTAAAATTACGCTAGACGCCTTTGATTCTTTTGAGATTTTACACATTAAATTTAATTTAGAGAAGCAATACAGCAAAAAAATTGTAAATACTCTTAAAAGTACGTGAAATATTTCTCTTAAAATCTTAACATTCTAGAAATTAATTTTATTGTAATGCTTGAAATCGTGAGTTTAATAGACGGTTCATATAAATCAGCATTTTGAGAAAATAATATTATGATTGTATTCATTGAAATTAGCTATTTCAAAAAATTAGCATAAAAGTGTATATAAAAATTTATTTAGGTGTCTATATTATTGAGACCTTAAAAAGAGTAGTTTGTAATGAAAAATTCAATTATATTTATTCGTTTTTAACTATATCCGAGAGATACATTTTCTATTAGTTCCTGGTGAATTAACCTGTTTAATACAAAAACTTTAACTTCTAAAATGTATCTGCTGATTTCTTTAATATTTTAGACAAAGAGCTTGAAGATTTACTATCTCAAAGATAACTGCTTCATATAAATGTACGAAATACTTATCATCTAAATTGTCATATACATGTGAAATATTATATATTTTTAAATCTTAAAATTTGAGTTATCTTACGAAGGGCTTTTTCACGGCACTTATAGAATAACAATATGTGTTTCTTGATAAATTCACACACCAATATCTCAAAAAGTCGAGAAAAGTGAGAATTTATAGGTACGTTTTAGTGCTCAAAACGGACAGTTATTGTTTCATAGAAATTTCAATGAATAGTTTTTAATATATCCTCATATTTCATTAGTTGTGAAAGAGACTAGATATCTACACATAAATAAACCGAGTGAATCTCTAAGAAATTAACTACTCTGGTATACAAGTTTTCATCCCAAGTGCTTAACCAAAATTACACGAACTCAAAAAAGTATCGATTTCTTTCTCGTAAATGCAACATTTTGTTGAAATTATTTGGTTATAACTAAAAATTGAGAGATTTTTTAATCGAATTGTCAGCATTTGAAAATTCTCAAAAGTAAGTTCTTAAATAGTAAGATGCTATGTGAATTCAGCAGAAACTTACATTTTAACTCCCATTATCTCCCATTTCCCTTATCAATTGTAACTGCAGTTTTTTAATGAAATTGTCAAATGAGAAATAATAGTATATTTTTTTATATACTCTAATAAAATTTCACTTAGTTTGGTGAAAATCCTGTCTATAGAGAAAATAAATATAACTCTCGTAACAACTACATCTATTATTTATCTTATATTATAATTCAACACTATATTTATAATCAACTTTTAAAGTTTGCTATAAACAGTTTAATTAAATCTGGAAAATTTATGATAACTTTTTATAGATAAATTTTAAAGTTTTTTTTTAGAATAAAATATTTTTAAAGGTTATTAATTAGATAGACATTAATATTTCAAGCATATGAATAAAAATAAAAAAATAGTTGTATAATTCATATTAGAAATAGCTATATATAATCAACAAAGCAGAATAGTCAAAGTGAATATAAATTAATAGTTTTTAGAGAGGTACGTTCTAAATTAGATTCTGTGTTTTATAATAAATTTACAATATTGGTTTTTATAACACACAAGTAACATTAATCTTAGTATAAAAGACTGGGGTATATTAAAATATAGAATATGAAATATATATAGTGCGTGACTGATGGAGGAACAGGCATCTCTTCTAATATGTCAGCACACATAAATATTTAATCAAGAGTGTTAAGTGATAACATCGCTGTTCATAAAGTACGATTTCTTCCTCAAAGTTCAACGCATCTTGAACTTGAAGTCGGTAAATTGAAGAGATATGAAATGTTTTTAACGGTATTTGTTCTCATCATTGAGAGAGAATATATTGGGTGTTTTCGAGTAAGAGACGAATCGAATGGTCCTTTCTAAAAGTGAGGAAGAGCGGACTCTCTACTAGATTGTTGTTAACCACATGTCCCTTCAAACATTTGACGTTTGCTATTAATTGAAAATTTAAAAATGTGTTTTTATATATACCTAATATATAATAGAATACATTAGTTTAGCATATAGAGCCTCTGTCATTTTAGAGAGAAAATGTTATGATTAATCGCTCTAAAAATTATCGTGTTTTTTAATATTTTCACTTTCGATTCTGAGACTTCTGAGATAGTCGGATCTGTTCCCATCAAATTCGAACATCATGAAAATTATTTGGTAAATCTAAAATGAGTTTAACGGGAGTTGTCAGCATTGTGAATAAAATAATTATGTTTTATCATTTGTAAATTTGATCTACTTATATTCAAAATAGTCAGCCTAAGCGGAAAGCTGCAGAAGTGTCTTAATGGTTGTTACATACATCAATTTATAAATGTTTTTTATTTATTTGAAATTTTTCAATATTTTTTATATGTTTTTATTTAAATTTTTCACAGAGATATATTTACATATGTTTATGATTTGAGAAAAACCTACCCTCTTGTTGCTTTTTATTTACCTCGCTTATGGTACGTTTTTATAACATTATAAATTTTCACATTACAATTTAGAACTCTTAAATAGAGTCACCCGTAATTTATTCATCAAAGTCTCTTTCAAGACATTCTATGAATATATCTTAAAATATTATGATTTTAAGATGACTTAAAAATTGTAATGTTTACAAATCGTGAGAGAGTATTATAATCCAGGCATTTGAGAAGAATACACTAATGTGTTTCATTAAAAATGCAATGTATCATAAATGACAGCATAAGGCAGAAATTCTTTATCTGTTTTAGTGTCTTAAATAGCAAAGTTTCTTATCTATAACTGTAAACATATATTAACAATAGTTGTTTTATATTATAGTAGCACTACAAATATATTAATTAGATTATGAAAACCTGTTATTCAGTTATAAAGAATAAAAAGACATTTTACACACTACTAAATTAGCTTTTCTTATAAAATTTCTATCTCATTAACAATTACTTAGAACTCTTAAAAGTATCGTCATTTATTCTGTATTATTGACGATTTAAAAAAAAATATTAAATAAACTTTATACATACATTAGAGTACTTTTAACTGCGAGTATAATGTTGCAGCATTATTAGAAATAAAATAATGCTGTTTATTCATTGACAATATTTCAAAAAGCAAGAAAAGTAATAGAGAAAGTTATGAAGTTCCCGAATTTCTTATATGTAGAAATGGTTTTTTCTAATAGAAATTATTATACAATATATTTTGTTTATATTATACTTTTTGACTCCAGTTCATACTTGTGAAACCCGTTTTTATATATATAAATTTTATATTTCACATAAAAACCTAATTAAGACTTGGAAGGGTACATAATATTAGTACTCTAATATCTTAAAATTTGAGTTTTTAACGGTATTTCATCTAGACTATATGAAAACAATAATGTGTATTCTATTGAAATTAGCACTAATTATAAAAAATAGATAGATAATAAAAGCCTAATTTATTAAGTAGTAATTAGGTGTCTAAATTGACGTTTTTTTAAATGAAATTTATACATACCAATAATTTGTTTTTATATACTCAAAATAGGTATGTAAGAGTTGTGAATAACTCTTTTTAATAATAAAATATAATTTAACACTTCTCAAAATTACGCTCTTTTCTTATAAAATTTTCCCACATTTATACATCATAAATTTAGAACTCTTAAAAGTACTGAATCTTTTCCTATAAATTCAAACATATTATGAACTTATTTGGATAAAAATCTTTATAATTGAGAAGTTTATTTTCAGTAGATCTTCATACATTTGCAAGAATTTATATAACTAATTTAGTTTTCATTGAAATGTACAATTTCAAATAAAAGAGTAGAATAAGCTAAATTATATTATATATAATAGTCTTTAGGTGTACTTTAAATATGTAAACGTTTATTTTAATAGAAATTATTCAATAATATATTAATTTAATTTATAATTATTATAACCAATATATAATTCATTTAGTTGATAAAAACCTTTTTAATATAAAAAATTCATAATATTAAGTACAGAAAAGGAGTTACCTTATTTTCACATTTATACAATATTATAGAACTCTAAAAGTACGATATTTTCCTAAATTTCATCAACATTTGATGATAATATTTGGTAAATCTTAAATATTGAGAGTTTTTAACGGTATTTTCAGCATTTTGATAAACAATAATATGATGGTTTCATTTGAAATTGCACAATTCAAAAGTCACAGAAAAGATGAAATTTATTAATTGTTTTAGGTGTCTTTAAAATTACAACGTTTTATTAATGAAATTTCAATAATTATTTTTTCATATACTAAAATATTCATATATATTCCTTTAGTTGGAAAAACACCCTTTTAAATAAAAAATTTTAATTTCATATAAATTAACGCTTTTTTCATTAAATTTTCACTCAATTAAACTGCATATGAAGTCATTAAACATAGATCCAATTTCTTGACTCCAATCTGCAAAATTTGATATTTAATTTGGTAAAATTTTTAAAATTATGAGTTTTTAACGGTAATTTTACTCAGCATTGAATAAAAATATAATTAGTGTTCATTTGAAAAGCAAATTATCAAAAGAGCTTAGAAATACTGAATTTTAATAATAAATTTTAGATGTCTTAAATTGATATTTTTAAATGAATATATTCAAATATGGGTTATTACAGATAAAAAATGAGAAGCATAGTTATTTTTGAGAAAGTCTGATTTAATAAAAAATAACTATAACCTCTAAAAAAATAGCGTACTTTTTTCTTAAATTTTTCACATATTACATAATTTTTGCACTCTTAAAAGTTTAGCTGGAGGTTTCCTCTATAATATCAAGCCATATATAGAAATTATTTGTCTAAATGTTTCAAAAATTATGAGTTTTATAAAACGATTGAGCTATAATTGAGCTATTATGAAAAAGATTAAGGTGTTTTCATTGAAATGAGACAGAGTTTCCTAAAAAGCACGAAATTAGAGAGATTTATTTAATAGTTTTAGTTGTGCTTATAATTGTGGACGTTTTTATTAAATAGAAATTTCAGATATAGTATGTTTTTTATAGGTACTTTTAAAGAAGCCCAAATATATTATATTAAATATGACTTTATTCACTTGTATTTTTAATAAAAAATAATTTATTAAACTTCTCCACTTTGTCATTTAATAAGGAAATCAGCTTCGGAGATTTATGAACTCTTAAAAGTATGATTTGTCCTTTCTATTAACATTTTGATATTAATATTGGTTATAAAGATCTTCAGAAATAGAGATTTATTAACGAATTACTTCAGCATTATGAAAAAAAACTTGTGTTTCATATTGAGAATGCTACTAGTTTAGCATAAAAGCACGACAAAGTGAATATTATTAGAGTTTAAGTCAGATTGCTTTTCAGTGTGTTATTAAATTTGCCTACCGTTATTTTTAAATGAAAATCTCCATATTGTTTTCTATTATATAAAACCCTTATACAAATAATTAACATTATAGTTCTTTTGTGAAAAACCCGTTCTATAATAGAAAGTGCATAGTATATAGAAATTTAAGACTTTATTCTAGAAAGTTTCTTTAATTGATTTAAACAATTATTAGAGTATACTTATAAAGGTGTAATTTCTTTTATTTAAAACTATAAAGTTATCAACATAAGGATAAATTTATTTATTATGTGATAAATATCTTAAATTTTAGATTATATAAATACATATGTATATTATCAGAATGTTAAAAAAATAATATGTGTTTCATTGAAATGCAATTAATTATCAAAAAGCAGAAAGTGAATTATATATAATAGTTATTTCACTTTCCGAACTAAATATTAAAAGTTTTTTTAATCATTTACTATATCTGTGATTGAAAACAATACCGATATGTTAATTCAAATACAGACTATATACATGTTTTTAATAAAAATATATCTTACTAGATAATTCCACGTACTATTTTTTCTTAAATTTTCAACATTACATTTTATTTTCAAAGAACTCTTAAAAGTAACGATTTTTCCTAAATTTCAACATTTTGAAGTTATTTATTTGGTAAATCTAAAAATTTGAGTTTTTAACAAAAAATATATCATTTGATAAAAAATATATGTGTAATTCTATGAATGCATATTTCAAATAAAAGCAGTAATAATGTAGAATTAGTTGATTAGATTGAGCCTATAGCTGTGTACAGAGTGGATCGGATTTTTAGACTGCTGGAATTTAACATATATTTTGTTCTATATAGAATATTTCACGAGTCCTATTATATTAGTACATTATGTTGAAGAAAAAATCTTTATGTTGTAATTAATAAAAAATTTATACAGTTATGTTAACTAATAATTACGTAGGAGATTTAACACTCAATATTAATTGATGTCAATTTATACAGAAAATTTTGAGATACTTTAAATAGAGATACGTATCAATTTTACAGTTAAATTTCCAACAATTTGAATATGTATTTGGTAAAATTCTTAAATTATAGTAAGATTTTATAACGGTTATTGGCAATTCAATGCATTAATGAAAAAAAAATATCATAATGATATGAAAATATTTTATCAAAGGTATCTGTTTATCGAAAAAAGCAGAACACAGTGAATATTATATATAATAGTCACTTAGTAGATCTAACAGTAAATAGATTATTTTAAATGATAAATTTGTCAATATTATTGTTTATATAATAACGCTAAATAAATACTTCAATATTTTATTGTTTTTCGAGAATAAAAGAAAAATCTGGCCTAAGACATATTACACTAGTTCTAAAAATTAATCGATCTTTGTTTTACAACTTTTCACATTACGAATTTGACTCTTAAAAATACGATTTTTCATAGAATTCTCAAAACGATTGTGAATCAAAATAATGATTAATATACTTAATAAGTTGAGTTTTTAAAGGTATTTAACAGCATTATGAAACAACATAATAAATAGTATAGTTTTTTCATTACATGCACATCATTCATAAATGCAGTAATTAAGACGAATTTTATTTATATGTTTTTTGTGTATAAAATAAATAGACTTTCTTATAAATAAATTTATTTTACAATATTTCCCAGCAGATTACATGAACGAGTCATGCACAGTTACTTAGATTGAGAGAAAAAAAATTAATTCAAATGAACAAATTATTATTATAACTCTTCTAATAAGATTTTCAATAGCAGTAGTATTTTCTTAATTCCTTCACATACAAATTTTTAGAACTCTTAAAGAGAAGAAACATTTTTCTGGGTATCACTCTTTGCCGAAACTACTTGACAGAGGTATTAATGGTGAATCCTTAAAATTGAGTTTTAACGGTATTATTTTTCCAGCATTTGAAAAAAATACATTGTGTTTCATTGAAATGATATTTCAAAAGTCAGAAAAGAGAATTATTATTGTTGCTATTGGTGTTCTTAAATGAAGTTTTTATAATAGAAATTCAATATATACAATTGGATCTATTAATATTATAGAATAAGACTTATCATTACTCATGTAGAAAACTTGTTATATTATACATATAAAGAGAGACGTTATTGTCTTCTAATAATTTATAACGCGACTTTTGAACTTAAAATGTATTTGTTACTGAAACAAATTTAGAACTCTTTAAATTTTAGAGCATTAGTGTATTTTTTACGGTAATTTTCCAGCATTGAAAAAAATATAATTGTATTATTTACATTGATTAATATGCAATTAATTTTATCTAAAATAAAGAAATATCAAAAAGTACTATTTATTTTATATAGTTATTTTTAGAGGATGTTATTTACGAAAGACGATATTTTTAATGAGAAATATTTGATAATATTTGTTATTTATTTTTATTAAATATACATTAATAGCGAAATAAAATTAGTTATGTGAAAACTCTGATTTTATTTATTTTATATTATAAATTAATTATATATAACTTTTATCTAAAATATTTACGCGATTTTTCTATCTAATAATTTTATCTACGATACCAAAATTTTATATGACTATTTCCTAAAAAAGGTATCATTCAGTACGATTTTTCCACTAATATTAATACAGAACGATTTAAATTCCTCATATGGTATGGTAATATCTCCTAGAAAATATGAGTCATTGTATACGGTGGCACTTTCAGCATTTGCAAAAATAATCGCGTGTTTTCTCAGTGAATAGACCATATTTTTACAAATAAAGTAGAAAAGTCTAATTTATTAATAGTTTTAGGTGTCTAAAATAAGGATTTTAAATGAAATTATCAAATAGAGCTTAACGAGTAAATATCATTTATTTATTAACAGTATGTATAGTCGGAAATCCATACAGTATTTTATAATACATAAATATATTAAACTATATGTTTATAATATGCACTTTAGATTTTCACCTGATAAACAATAATTTTTATGATTATATCTGAAATAGAATCAAAATTTTCAAAACTTTGATCATTTGAATAAACTTGGTAAATAAATCATAAAAAATATGTCGAGAGTATATTTGTTTTTGAAAAACCAGTTCAATGATTTTATATCGTTTCTCACACGAATAATATCAGAATAATTCAATTTTTCATAATATGCAAAGAGAGGAAAGATTAGTACGAAGTGTTTTTTAATAGGTTTTGTTCAGTTAGAGATTATTGATGAAGTTTGTTGTATAAATAGAAATCTCCTTCAAGTATATACTTGATTATATTATATATTAACCAAGAGATTTTCCTTAGTTATGGAGATAAATTCCTGTATGTAATAATAAAATTATACTCTTGCAAAGAATTTACGCGTATTCCTTAAATTGTTCACATTCACGTATATCTTGAGGAACTTCCTACAAAAGTATAGAAATTATATCACATAAAATTATCAATATCATTTCAACTCAGTCACATTGTAATATATCCTTGCCATGAGCTTAGTTACTTAGTTAATGAAACTAGCTGTGCGTGTTTATCACATTCCAATATTTCATGTACTTTGGGAAAAAATTCGACATTTATTAATAGTTTTAAGATCGGTAAATTGGACCAGTGTGATTAATGAATGATTATCAAATTGATAATCAATCTTTTTATATCCCAAACTTAACATTCTAGTTTGAAAGCCTGTTTAAAATAATGCTTGTGAACTTTGCATTACCTTTTTGGAAGATTCTTCACATTTTGATTGATCTTATAAAATTCCATATAATTTATAAATTGATCCCGAATTAATTTCAAACATTTGAAAATTTTTCTTAAATCCATTAAAATTTGAGTTTTCTAATAACGGTATTTCAACTGAGAGTATATAAGTAAATAAAATATAATATTTAGGACTTTAATATCGGTGACTACAATCAAAATCAAAAAGAAAATGAATTATATTGTCATTAAGTTATAGGTGTATGAGTTTTAATACTAAGTTTTTTTTTAAACCTGAAATTTAAATCATTTGGTTTTATTATATAAATATACCTATAATTATGCTTTAATTACGTTGGTAAAAAAAGAATGCGTAACTAATATAAATTTAAATCTTATAACTTATCTAAAAATAAGTTCATTAGGTCAAATTGTCACTTCATTATATTAGAACTCTTTAAAGTACGACTTTTCCTAAATTTCAACAATTTGAAATTATTTGTTAAATATGCTTTAAAATTGAGAGTTATTTAACGATTAGTATTTTACAGCATATTGGGAAAAAAATAATGTGTTTCATATTGAACGATGCAATTTATCAAAAGCAGAATAAGAGAGAATTTATTATATTAATAGTTTAGTGAGTGTCTTAAATTATACGTTTTTTTAAATGAATTATTCAATAATATACAGCTTTTAATCTAAGCCAAATATTGTTACTACTTCTTTAAGGGCAACTGAGTTTTAATAAAAAAAATGTTTACTCTTTTCTAGGAAAATGAAAACTCTTTGTTAAAACTCTAAACTTTCCCCTTTTCCTACACTTTGCACATTACCATTTTAACTAAATTTCCACATTTGAATTATTTGGTAAATCTTAAAATTTGAGTTTTAACGGAATTTTCAAGCATTTGAAAAATAATGGTGTTTCATTGAATGCTATTTTTAAAAGCAGAAAAGTGAATTTTTAATAGTTTTAGGGGTCTTAAATTAACGTTTTTGCTCGCGAAATTTTCCAATAATTGTTTTTTATATCCCTAAATATTTCATTAGCTCTTGTGAAGAACCTCTGTTTTAATAAATAATATTTTAAGCTTTCTTAACAATTGACGTAGCTCGCTATATATCAATTCTATTAATATGACCCGAGTACAAATTTTAGTACCATCTTAAAAGTATCGATTTTTCGATGAAATTTTCAAACATTCTTGAAATTTCACTTTGGCTAGAGTCATATAGAAAAAATTGAGTTTTTAACGGGACTTTTTCAGCATTGTAAAAATATAATTGTGTTTTTCATATTGAAATTGGTTATCACACACAGGCAGAAAAAATTGGAAGTAATATTATCTATTCTAGTGTCGTTTTGTTTCTACAAGAATTAAAAGGTTTGACAACTGCTATTTTGTGCTTTTAAATTATCCCCCCTAATAGATGTTCGATTATGATTAGTCAAAACCTGTTTAATAAACAAAATATATTATCTAAACTTAACGCTTTTCTCTAAATTTTCACGATACAAATTTAGAAACTCTTAAAAGTACGATGTTCCTAAAATTTCAACATTTGAAATATTTGTTAAACTCTTTAAAAATTGAAGTTTTTTAACGGTCACTTTCATTCCACACCATTGGCACACCAAACTTTACGCTCTTTCTTTATCCATTTCACTATGTCTATTCAAAGACAGAATAAGTTGAGATATTTGAATTAAATGTGTTATTTAATGTGTGTCTTAAATTACGCCAGGGCTTTATATTTAGTTACGTTTACAATATGCACTGTTTTATATTAACCAATTATTTCATTTAGTGTGAAAATGCGCTTCACTTTCAAGCGCGAAGTATTATATAGTACTCTTATTATTATTATTATCTCAAATTATTTGCACCAGTACAAAATTATAGAACTCCATAAAAAGTGACGAAAAAATATATTTCCTTAAATATCTCTAACATTCTGAAAACTATTACTGTTAATATTCTTCTATAATTGTATGTTTTTACGGGATTATCTAGCATTATTGAAAAAAACAAATTAATAGTGATATCTTATTGAAATGCAATTCATAACAGAGAGCAGATATATATAAGTCACGAATTTATTTATTAGTCTGTATTTTAGGTTCTTAGAATTAGTAGGTTGGTAATTCTGAATTTCCATATGTTGTTTACAAAGCAAAAAAGATTTTAATTCTTGTGAAAACCTGTTTTCATAATAGAAATAAAAATTAACATTGCTAAAATATATGCTATTTTCTATATATTTCACATATACAATGATGAATCTCGTAAAGTTTCGTTTTTCCACTAAATTTCAAATATTTGAATTTAAATTTTGATAATACTTAAAATTGAGTTTTAAGTACATTTCAAGCATGTGAATAAATATACTCGATTCATTGAAACATCTTATCCAACATAGTATAAAGCAGAAAAGAGAATTTCATTAATTGTCGTTCGAACGCGTGTGCTCACACACTTGACGTTTTTTAAATGAAATTTCAATATAGGTTTTTATTATATACTACAAGCTTATTTCATACGTTGTGAAAACCTGTTTTAATAACAAATTTTTTCAACAGAATGTTGCTGTGTCTTATTCACAAATTCACATTGGAATTTAAGATCTCAAAAAAATGAAAATTCCTCAAATTTCATCAAACAATATCGTGCAAAATTATTAAGTAAATATCTTAGAATATTGATGATTGTTTAATCGAGGTATTCTCGCGTTACAGCATTCTGAAACAAATAATACGTGTATTCTATGGAAATGCATAATTTCAAAGCACGCTCGAAAAGTGAATCTATCTTAATTAGTATTTTTAGATGTCTATAATAATGAAGTTTTTAATGAAATTTCAATATTGTTTTGTAATAACCATAAATCAATTTTTTCATATTGAATAAACACTTTATAATAAATAAAAATTTAACTTCTTAAATAAAGTACATCTTTTTTCTTTAAAATTTATACTACATAAAATACGAGAAATCTTGTAGGAATAAGTCGAAATTTTATACTTAAACATGACTATCATAAAACTCGCAAAGGGGAAGAATTTAAAAATTAGAGTTTTTATATATTATTTTATTTACAGCATATTTGAAAAAATATAATGTGTTCATTGAAATGCTATAATTTTCAAAAAAGCAGAAAAGAGAAGTTTATATAATTTATTATTAAGGTGAGTATTGTATATCAGTGTTTTTGAAATTTCATTTAATTTTGTTTTCTATACAAATATTTCATTAGTTGTGAAATAACCTTGTTTTAAAATAAAAAATTATTAACTTTTATAAAATTACGCTTTTTCTTAAATTTTCACATTAAAAATTTAGAACTCTTTTAAAAGTATAGAATTTTTTCGAATTTTCTAAAATAAATTTTTAGGAAAAACAAAGTGTTTTAAAATTGATGTTTATTAATTCTTTTTTTACAGCTATTTGAAAAATTAAATTAGTGTTTACTTTCACACTGAAATACATATTCAAAAAGCAGAAAAGTGTAATATTATAATAGTTTAGAGGTTCTAATATTAACGTTTTCTTAATGAAATTTTAATATTTGTTTTATATATATATTATATACCTAACCTAATTGTAAGTATTCTCGAAAACCTGTTTTATAAATAAAAATTTTAACTTCTATAATAATAATACTACTCATTTTCTTTAAATTTTTTTCACATAAACAAATTTATGAATACATATAAAAGCACGAATTTCTTCATAAAAGATTGAACTTTATATCACGAACTTTCGCAATAATTATTTAGTTAAAATCAATAATTCATTTTTTACGATAGTTAATTTTAAAATCATTTGAAATATATATTATAGTACCATATTCCTTATCTTTCTGATAAAACGGCATGTATATAAAAGTAATTTATTATAGAATATAAAGGTATATCCTTCTATGCTTTTCGCTGATTTTGTAAAATAGATAGACAAATTTTTATTGTGTGTTATGTATTATCCAAATATTGAGTAGTTGTGAAAAACAAATTCTTATGACAAAATGAAATTCTAAAAATTACGCTCTTTCTAAATTTCACATTACAATTTAGAAACTCTTAACAAGATAACACGAAATAAAACCCAAACTGAGAATTCTTCCTGGGTAAACGCTTAAAACTTGAGTTTTTAACGGTATTTTTCAGCATTTGAAAAAATAATGTTTTTATTGAAACTAGCACAATTGGAAAAGTGTGTAAAATTTAAGAAATTGTATGTGTTTGTTGTATCTTGAGTAGTCTCTAAATTGGAACGTTCTTTTTTTATATTGGAGATATCGTCAATATAGTTGATTTTTCTATATCCCGAAATATTATCACTAGTCGCGCCACTTGTTTTACCCTAAATCGTTTTATTTGCATACAACTCCTAAATGCAGAGTTCTCAATTTTCCATTAGTAAAAATTTAAAAGTAATATAAAGTACGTAATTTTGTTCGCCAAATAATAACTCTATTAAGAAGACAAATTTATCTTGTAACTTTAAATTCAGAGATGTTTTTTAAACACGGTATTCTTATCAAGATTGCTGGAGAAAAAATAATTGTGTTGTGATTTCATGAATGCCTAATTACTTGTGCGGAAACAAAGCAGTGCGGGAGCAAAGATGAATATTTGTAATTTGAGTGTTCTAAGGTGTGTAATATTATACGTTTCTTTTAATAGAACTTTTTACGAATATTATTTGTTGAGACATCTCCTCCAATCCACTATCTTCATTTAGTTTCGTGCAAAAACCTTGTTCTTTAATAAAAAAAGTCTACTTTCTAAAATTACGCTTTTCTTAAAATTTTACATTACCATCAATTTAGAACTCTTAAAAGTACGATTTTACCTAAACTTTCAACATTTGAAAATTATTTGTTAAATCTTAAAATTGAGTTTTTAACGATAGTATTTTCAAGCATTTGAAAAAATAAAGTGTTTCATTGAAATGCAATTTCAAATAGCAGAAAAAAGAATTTATTAATAGTTTTAGGTGTCTTAAATTGACGTTTTTTAATGAAATTTCAATATTTGTTTTTATATACCAAATATTTCATTAGTTGTGAAAACCTGTTTTAATAATAAAAAATTTAAACTTCTAAAATACGGCTCTTTCTTAAATTTTCACACTACATTACAATTAGAAAGTCTTATAAGTATCACAGGCAATGAATTGAAAATATTTGAAAATTATTGGTAAACCTTAAATAAATTGAAACTATAACGGCATTTTAGTATTTGAAAAAATAATATATTTCATTGAAATGCAATTTTCAAAAAAAAGCGAAAAGAGAATTATTAATTATTTTTAGGTGTTGTCTTAAATTGACGTTTTTTTAAATGAAATTTTCATATTACTTTTGTTTTTATATACCCAATATCATTTCATTAGTTGTGAATATACCTGTCTTGAATCCTTGTTAATTTTAAGCTTTTTAAATAACATTCTACGCCTTTTTCTAAATTTCAACATTATACTAATTTAGAACTCGTAAAAAAGTACGATCTCATTTTTTTCCTAATTCTCAACCATTTTCGAATTATTCGTAAATCTAAAATTGAGTTTTTTACACGGTATTTTCAGCATTTTGAAAAAATAATGTCGTTTCATTGAAATGCATTTAAAGTATTAAAAAGCGATTTTATTAATAGTTTAGGTGTCTAATATTCAAGTTTTTTAATGAAATTTTAATACTTTGTTTTTATATACAAAATATTTTCATCTAGTTTGTGAAAACCTGTTTTTAATAATAAAAAGTTTAACTTCTAAAATTACCTTTTTTCTTAAATTTTCACATTAACAATTTAGAACTCTTAAAAGTACGATTTTCCTAATTTCAACATTTGAAATTAATTGTTAAATCTTAAAAAATTGAGTTTTTAACGATAGTATTTTCAGCATTTGACAAAATCATGTGTTTCATTTTGAACATGCATTCAAAAAGCAGTAAAAAAGAATTTACTCTATATGTCTTTAGGTTCTTACAATTGACGTTTTTACATGAAATTTATATTTGTTTTTATATAACCAAATATTTCATTAGTTGTGAAAACCGTTTTAATAAAAAATCAATTTAATTCTAAATTAATTACGCTTTTTCTTACAATTTCACATTACAAATATTTAGAAGTCTTAAAAGTACGATTTTTTCTAAATTTACAACATTTGAGAATTATTTGGTAAAATCTTACATAATTGAGTTTTTAAACGGAATTTTCAGCATTTGAAAAAATAATGTGTTCTATTGAAATGCATTTCAAAAGCAGCAAAAGTGAATTTATTAATAGTTTTAGGGTGTCTTAAATTGACGTTTTTTTTAATTTTATTTCAATTTTGTTTTTAATTACAAATATTTCAATTAGTTGTGAAAACCTGTTTTAAATAAAAAATTTTAACTTACTATGATTACGCATTGTATTGAAATAAGCACATTAGCAATTAGAACTCTTATTACTACGACGTTTGTTAAATTTAACATTTGAATATTGGTACAACTTAAAATTGAGTTTTTAACGTCATTTCAGCTTCTGAAAAAATAATGTGTTTCAAATTTAGAACTATTTTAAAAAGCAGAAAGTGAATTTATTACTAGTTTTAGTGTCTAAATTAAAGTTTTTTAAATGAAATTTCAATATTCGTTTTTATATACCCAAAAATTTATTAATTGTTGAAACTGTTTTAATAAAAATATATCTTTTTATTACGCTTTTTTCTAAAATTTTCACATTCATTCCAATTTAGAACTCTAAAAAGTACGATTTTTTCCTAAATTCAACATTTGAAATTATTGTGTTAAATCTTAAAATTGGAGTTTTTAACGGTATTTCAAGCAATTTTGAAAAAATAAATGTATTATTGAAATTCATTTTCAAAAAGCAGAAAAGTGAATTATTAATTGTTTTAGGTGTCCTTAATTGACCGTTTTTTTAGTTAAATTTAATAGTTGTTTTTATATCCAAAATTGTTGGTTTAATCCACTCATGTTTAAACATTTAAAACTTTTATTTTCTAGACTAACGCTTTTTCTTAAAAATTTTCACCTTAAAAATTTAGAACTCTTAAAAGTTACGAATTTTTCCTAAATTTCAACATTTGACATTATTTGTTAAATTGTTAAAAATTGAGTTTTTAACGGTATTCTTCAGCATTTGAAAAATAATGTGTTCTTTTTAAATGCAATTTCAAAAGCAGAAAAGAGAATTTAACCATTGTTTTTAGGTGTCTTAATTGACGTTGTCTTTTTTAAATGAAATTTCAAATATTTGTTTTTATATACCAAAATATTCTCATTGTGCTGTTTTAAATAAACAAATTTTAACTTCTAAAAATTACGCTTTTGGCTTTAAATCTTCACACATTACAAATTTAAGACTCTTATAAGTACGATTTTTCCTAAATTCACTACATTTGAAATATTTGTAATCTTAAACATTGAGTTTTAACGTAAATTTTTCAGCATTTGAAAAAATAATGTGTTTATTGAAATGCTATTTCAAAAAGCAGAAAAAGAGCATTTATTAATTGTTTTAAGGTGTCTTAAATTATCGTTTTTTTAATGAAATTTCAATATTCTTTTTTTTTATTACCAAATATTTCATTAACTGTGAAAATCTGTTTTTTAATAAAAAATTTTAACTTCTAAAATTATTGACGCTTTTGCTTAAATTTTCACATTACAAATTTAGAACTCTTAAAAGTCACGATTTTTCCTAATTTCAACATTTGAAAATAATTTGGTAAATCTTAAACACCAACTTCAAGATGTTAAGACCATTTGAAAACAAATAAGGTTTATTTGAGGGAAATGTCAATTTCAAAGAGCTGAAATAAGTGAATTATTAATCGTTTTGTATGTCTAAATTGAAGTTTTTTAATGAATTTCATATTTGTTTTTATATACAAATTATTTCGTAAATAAAAACCTTTTTAATTAAAAATTTAACCTCTAAATTACCACTTCTTTCTTAATTTTCACATTAACAATAATTTAGAACTCTTAGTAGTACGATTTTTCCTAATTTCAACATTTTAAATTTATTTGGGTTAATCTTAAAATTGAGTTTTTAAACGGTATTTTCAGCATTTGGAAAATCAATGTGTTTCATTGAAATGCAATTTCAAAAGAGAATTTATCAAATCTTTAGGTGTTTTCATTGACGTTTTTTAAATGAAATTTCAATACTTTGTTTTTATATACCAAATATTTCATTAGTTGTGAAACCTGTTTTAATAAAAAATTTTAACTTCTAAAATTACGCTTTTTCTCAAATTTTCACATTACAAATTTAGAACTCTTAAAAGTACGATTTTTCCTAAATTTCAACATTTGAAATTATTTGGTAAATCTTAAAATTGAGTTTTTAACGGTTTTTTAAATTTTGAAAAAATATATGTTTTTCATTTTAAATGTTTTTTCAAAAAACAAATTAGTGAATGTAGTACACTTTAAGGTGTACAAGTTAAAGTTCAGGAGTAAATTTCATATTTGTTTGTTTATTTTATCAAAAGTCTCATTAATTGTGTAAGTCTATTTATTCTAAGATTAATACTTTTCTAAAATTACGCTTTTTCTAAATTTTCACATTACAAATTTAGAACTCTTAAAAGTACGATTTTTCCTAAATTTCAACATTTGAAATTATTTGTTAAATCTTAAAATTGAGTTTTTAACGGTATTTTCAGCATTTGAAAAATTAATGTGTTTCATTGAAATGCTATTTCAAAAAGCAGAAAAGTGAATTTATTAATAGTTTTTAGTGTCTTAAATTGACGTTTTAAGTTAATTTCAATATTTGCTTTTTATACCAATATTTCATTAGTTTGTGAAAACCTGTTTTAGTAAACAAAATTTAACTTCTAAAATTCACGCTTTTTCTTAAATTTTCACATTACGAAATTTAGAACTCTTAAAAGTACGATTTTTCCTAAATTTCAACATTTGAAATTATTTGGTAAATCTTAAAATTGAGTTTTTAACGGTATTTTCAGCATTTGAAAAAATAATGTGTTTCATTGGAATGCAATTTCAAAAAGCAGAAAAGAGAATTTATTAATTGTTTTAGGTGTCTTAAATTGACGTTTTTTAATGAAATTTCAATATTTGTTTTTATATACCTTAAATATTTCATTACTTTTAAAAACTGTTTTAATAAATAAATTTTTAACTTCTAAAATTAGCGCTTTTGCTTAAATTTTCACATTACAAATTTAGAACTCTTAAAGTACGAATTTTTTCCTAAATTCAACCACTTTGAATATTTGTAAATCTTAAATTGAGTTTTTAACGGTATTTCAGGCTTTGAAAAATATGTGTTTCATTGAGAATGCCTATTTCTAAAAGAGAAAAAGAGAATGTGTTTATTTGTTTTAGGTGTCTTAAATTGACGTTTTTTAATGAAATTTCAATATTTGTTTTTATATACTAAATATTTCATTAGTTGTGAAAACCTGTTTTAATAAAAAATTTTAACTTCTAAAATTACGCTTTTTCTTAAATTTTCACATTACAAATTTAGAACTCTTAAAAGTACGATTTTTCCTAAATTTCAACATTTGAAATTATTTATTAAATCTTAAAATTGAGTTTTTAACGGTATTTTCAGCATTTGAAAAAATAATGTGTTTCATTGAAATGCAATTTCAAAGAGCTGAAAAGTGAATTTATTAATAGTTTTAGATGTCTTAAATTGACGTTTTTTAATGAAATTTCAATATTTGTTTTTATATACCAAATATTTCTTTAGTTTTGAAAACCTGTTTTAATAAAAAAATTTAACCTCTAAAATTACACTTTTTCTTAAATTTTCACATTACAAATTTAGAACTCTTAGTAGTACGATTTTTCCTAAATTTCAACATTTTAAATTATTTGGTTAATCTTAAAATTGAGCTTTTAAGCGGTAATTTTCAGCATTTGAAAAAAATGTGGTTTCATTGAAATGCAATTAAAAGGCACAAAAGAGACTTTATTATTATTTTAGGTGTCTATTGAACGTTTTTAAATGAAATTCAATATTTGTTTTTAATATACCAAATATTTCAATGACGGTGAAAACCTGTTTTAATAAAAAAAATACTTTAAAAATTACGCTTTTTCTTAAATTTTCACATTACAAATTTAGAACTCTTAAAAGTACGATTTTTCCTAAATTTCAACATTTGAAATTATTTGGTAAATCTTAAAATTGAGTTTTTAACGGTATTTTCAGCATTTGAAAAAATAATGTGTTTCATTGAAATGCTATTTCAAAAAGCAGAAAAGTGAATTTATTAATATTTTAGGTGTCTAATATTAACGTTTTTTAATGAAATTTTAATATTTGTTTTTATATACCAAATATTTCATTAGTTGTGAAAACCTGTTTTAATAAAAAAAGTTAACTTCTAAAATTACGCTTTTTCTTAAATTTTCACATTACAAATTTAGAACTCTTAAAAGTACGATTTTTCCTAAATTTCAGACATTTGAAATTATTTTTTTAAATCCTAAAATTGAAGTTTTTAACGGTATTTTCCAGCATTTGAAAAATATAATGTTTCATTGAAATGCAATTTCAAAAAGCAGAAAAGGAATTTATTAATAGTTTTAGGTGTCTTAAATTGACGTTTTTTAATGAAATTTCAATATTTGTTTTTATATACCAAATATTTCATTAGTTGTGAAAACCTGTTTTAATAAAAAAATAATTGTTTTTTATCTTCTTCTTAAAATTACGCTCTTTCTAAAATTTTCACATTAATACAAATTTAGAACTCTAAAGAGTATGTTTTTCCTAAATTTCAACGATTGAAATTATTTGTAAATCTTAAAATTGAGTTTTTTAAACGGAATTTTTCAGCATTTGAAAAATAATGTGTTTCATTGAAATGCTATTTCAAAAAACAGTGAAAAGTGAATTTATTAATAGTTTTAGGTGTCTTAAATTGACGTTTTTTTAATGAAATTCTATTTGTTTTTATATACAATATTTCATTAA
>JABUQX010025964.1:0-20000 GCA_015478945.1 Trachelipus rathkii
TCTCTTTTAATTAAGGCATTGTAATCTTATTATTACTATTGGCGTCCTAAGCTATTCTGATTTTGAAACTATATATATATATATATATATATATATATATATATATATCATAATATATATATTATATATATATTATACTATATATATATATATATATATATATATATATATATATTTATATAAAAATATTATTAATGGTTACTAAAGAATCTAGCAGAAAAAGAGGTGAATTGTTCCTTAAGTGTAAAGGTAACTACACTTGATAAGGTTAACAAATGTTTGAATATCACTTTTGTTTCAGGAGAATATCACCGTCTCTCGCTGCATTTTATTCACTTGCCGTGAGCTCGTGATAGCCTGAAGGGCATTATTTTGTCTGCCTAGAGCAGGGGTGAGGAAACTCCCGCTAGCGGGCGCATTTGCGCCCACCCCCTCTTTTTATTCCGCTCGAATGTTCTTATTATCTTATGTACAAATATATTATATTATTTGTACATACGAGAACAAGAACATTCGGGTTGAATAAAATGAGGTGGCTGGCGGACGCAAATGCGTCCGCTAGCGAGAGTTTCCCACACCCCTAGCCTAGAGGGACGGCATATTCACTTCGTTGATGAGGTCTGCTCTCAGGAAAAAAAAAAACTTTTGTTTCAGCTATTGCTGCTAAAACCTCGTTTTTAACAAACGTTTACTCTTGAAAAATTCGTTCGTAATTTAACGTTTTAAAAGAAAGACATGTTTATTTAAAGTTAACATAATCTTTTATTTATTGTAGGGTAAAAATCATTAACCTAATCCTTAATTTGTGTCGAACTAAATGTGAACTACTTGCCCTTGCACTGCATTCGTGTATTATAATCCAACTTAATCTTAAGTTGCTTTTACAGAATATGCAATCCTAACTTAGTTAGAAATATTATTTTAAAGGAGCAACTATACGAACTAAAATTCTTGTAGGCGAGAAACTGGTTTACAAATACTGAAAAGTAAAATTTTCTCAATCAGCTTTTCTCAAAAAAGAAACATCATAGTCCATTTAAATATTAATATTGTATTTATTATTTAACTGTCTTAGCCTCCAGAAAAAAAACCCTCTAATCAACTATACTCACATTATAGAGAACGACAAATATTCCCTATTCGTTTATAATCAGCAAGCAACATAATCTATGTTGCATTGAGTTAAATATCAAACTCAAACTAAGAATTGCATAACATCGACAAAATTAATCAATAAATTGCGTAATTTTATTTACCAATTACATTAATGTGATTAATAATAAACAAAACAATCGAAGATTGTTTAATTCTGCGAAAATTTTAGTTTTTTCTCTGAGTAAATTTTCATTTTCTCGAGCTAAAAAAACAAAATCTTTTTGCGCTCTTATTGAAAGAGGAAAATATGAAAAAATTTCTCTTTCTCTTAAAAACCAAGGAAAACATATCTGAATTGCAGAACCATTTAACCAATGTTTTTTCCCCACATTAAATTAAAGCTCTAAACAAACCGCATCCAATTATAAAACCCTAAAAGAAAATTTAATTCGTGACAACCGGACCCAAAAACGCTTTAGCTTAAACAAAACCCCTTTTTAACCCGCACCCTTAAAATATACAGTTTTTAAAACCAAATTAACGCCCAAAGTTTCTTTCTACACTTAAAAACCAAGCCCCAAGTCAAAAAGTGGGTTAAAAAACTATAGCCCCGCATTTAGATACCGTATACGTAAAAACCCTAAATTCAATAAACCTTTTTCTTTTTTTATTGCAAGATTGACAAAGTGAAACTTGAATATTAACGTTATAAAATTTTTTTTTTTTTTTTTTTTACATTTTGGAAGTAGTACAAATATTTTTTCTAAACAAAAAAATTTATCCCTAAAATTTAAGTAAAAAAATTTTATCAATACAGTCACAATTGGATAAAAACTTGTAAAACAATAAACCAAAGTTTTTTTTTAAAATCCAAAAACCCCAAATAAAACCTTTTTAAAAAATAAAAAGGTCCCTTTTATAAAATTTTAATGAATAGTTAATTGTAATAGTTTTTACCAAGAATTTAAAAGCAAGTAAAATCCAGTAAATCAGTTAAAAAATCAAAAACCATCAACCCCCTCCCCACCCCTCCCCACCCTCCCCTCCCCACCCCTCCCCAACCCTCCCCTACCAATGGATCTTTAAAAATCCTCTATTGATCCTATTGAATCCACCTGTCCAATTAATTTTCCCGGAACGTACATTCATTTTTTCGGAAACTAAAACATAACACAAAAAACCCAAGTTTTTTAATAACAAGGAAAAAGTTACAAGAATTTTAAAATAGCCCTAACTAAAACAAAAGTTTTTTACATTAAAAATAAAAAGGCAACAATAAACAATTTAACTATGTTAACTAAAAAGAAAAATAATAATGTAAACAATGACAACCAAACCTGAAAACGACTAAAAAGACTGAAAAAGAAAACGATCATTATAAAACAAAAACCTTTACGTCTCCCTGCCTAAAACCTTTAAACAACAAGTAAAGTACCTTATAACCCCCTCTCGTACAAAAAAAAACGTTAAAACCTACATTTTCTACCCACCCCTTTTTTTTTTCCTCCCAAGGCAAATGTCCTCCCTAACTTGTATTGGAATGTTAAAAACAAATTTACATATTAAAAAAAATGCAAAAATTATTTTTAAACAAAAAATTTTTGGCAAATAAAAACCTTGTCTAAATCAAAAATCATACCTGGGGAAACAACCGGAAAATTTTTAAATGCTAACCCCTTAAACCAAAATTTTTTTTTTACTACACAGTCCAACCTCGTAAAATTTATTTTTAAAAAACAAAAAAAATTTTTATCCCACATAACATTCCCGGTTCTTTCAAATAGGCATTTTAAAAATTCCCCCAAACCCGACATATTTTTCCAAAAAGACCAACAAAAGGTTTTACCCAAAACATCTAACCAATAAAAAAATAATCAAAATAAACAAAAAATTTTTAAAAAATCCCAAAAAAACATAAACAAAAAATAAAAAAAGTTCTCTTTTTAAACTCAACTATAATGTCAGAAATTTGAATGTTTATAAAAAGAATGGATTCATGGGCTTTGCTTTTAAATTTTGTGAATTTTCAAGTCAAATATATACACTAGCTATAACCTCCAATTTTATAAATTATATTATCAATAAGTTATTTCAGTATTAGGTCATATTTTATAATTTGCAGATAGATATATACATATTAGTGTGATTTAATTAACTTTTTTTTTGAGCATGTGCAAAAGTTAATATCACTATAACCAACCTAATATTATATTATATATATTATGGCCATACTTCGAATCTCAATTGAGAAATTAAATATTGTTTTAATATCTTGATCCAAATGATCCAACCAATAATTATAATTCCGAGGTAATTAATATAAATACAGTGGGCTCTGACGGAAGTAAACTAGTAAATAGACTATTAGAAAATTCATCCTATTATAAATATAGGCCTTCTTGCTGTTTGCTCTGTTTCTTGATATTTTATATGGAAACTACGAAACCGCCGTAACCCCAATTTAAGGAAAAATAATAGAGTGCGATGCCCGTACTCGTTGCCACCCAGTCCTAAACAAATGGTTTCTTTATATTTGAGGAACAACGGCCCTGAAATCAAGCCTATTCTTTTATATTACAAAATACGTTCCCTAACATTATCCACATTAAAACTCGAACGAAACTTATAACAATATGTGAGATCTTCGTGACTAAACTAATTTGGCTAGTTCCAAAAAAATTGGTTTGATCGAGATCCCTTAAACCATAAACCCTAGCGTAATGAATAATCCACCACTCTCATCCCAAAAGAATTTTTCCTTACCTTTTCCCAAAAGGTAAAAAAGTGGCCCTTAAACAGGGTTCCATTACAATAAACTTCCCCGATTGTTGTTTCCCAACCCCTTTTTCCTAAGTTTTGCCTTGTAACTCATATGGGGTGTTAGGTGACTAAAGTCTCCCAGAGTCCTGCCCCCTTTACCCTTATGGCTTTATAAAAAAGAGACGCCTGAACGTGATGCCCAGTATGTTTTGTACTTTAATATTGTTCAGTTCCCTCCCCTGTATACTCTTTACATACGCGCACCCAAACTAGAGATCCTAACTCTTTTATATATTATTTAAAAAGATCCCAAAACCAAGATGGCTAATTTGAAATTTAAGAATCTAAAAGAAATTTATCACATAAGGCCTCCCCATCTTCGCTATCTTCGCGGTATGATCTTTCTAATAATGGTAATTGCAGAGATGGGAGGAGTTTGATTCATTTTGCCTTATTATTTCCCTTCACCACTAATCCGTCTTCCATAAACTCTTTCCTCTCCTTCTCTCTCTCAGTTTCTCTTCTTACATTCACTATTGCATTCCTGTTTGATCAAATCCTCTTTCGGCTCTTCATTCTGTTCTTTATTTCCCAAGTAGACAACTGTTAGAACTTCAACATAATTCTAGAGAGACAAGATATATTATATTTACTACCCTCAGGTTTAAATTCCATGCTTAATAATAAATCATCTAATTATATAATTATTTAGGGATTATTAAGTGTAGCAAGAAAAATATAATATATAATATATTATTATAATATTTTCCCAAAACGATTATATATTTAAAACGTCAGTAAATATATAACCATATTTTAACTCTCAAACAAAAAAAGTGAATTCTATCCTTCCCTGTCAATCACGACGTATCACAGGGTTTTGTCTTATCTCCAGTTCAATTCCTCCTTTTAATTTTGGTCTTCTTAGTTGCTCATCTAATCATCGCTATATCACAATGTTCGACCGTAAAACCTCGTCAGTTATCTGTTCCCTTAAATAACACAATGGAAGGAATTAAAATATCTGTCTAAAAAAGAAAATCTTCATCCATTTTTTTTATCTGCAACGGCCTAGATATATCAAAGCCTCCCCAGAGCTTTGGTTAATTTTTATCCACAAATTTTCAAACTCACAGTCAATAGTTAAAAATTTATTTTATAACCAAAAATACAGAATGTTTTAAACGTCTCCAGTTTTGCCGCTATTCACGTGAAAAAATTTAAAAATCCGCATTTTTCCTCTGTTCGCATTAACCCGAGGAGTATACCTTTCTTATCCTCCCCCTAATGAAAAGCAGTCCACTACCCAAGTATATACCCCTTCCCCCGGAGGAAAGAAAAACCCCAAAGGGGTCACGCTTCCCCTTGAAAAAGAGTGGCCGAACACCACACATCTGGAAAGAGGGGGATTCCCACGACCCGAAGTGGTGGTAAAGCGGGGGCCAAATTACCCCCCTTCCCGGAAAGGAGGGGTAAAGGCCCCCCCCCTCCAGCCCCCGAAGGGCTTGAGCCCCAACAACACGAGCTTACAACCCCCTTTCCAGAGTGATTCCCCCCCTCCTTCCAGGATTTCCAACACCCCTTTTGAAAGAAGACCCGGCAACATCCCATTGGGTGATTCCCTCCTCCCGGGGATGTATTGTTTTCGGTTGCCCCCTTTTTAGATACTTCTTTTGGGTTTTAAATTGAAAAGCTTTGTTTTTATTCGGGGTAAAGTTTTTCTAGGTTAAACGTTAATGTTAAATGAATTACTAAAAAATGATGTGTTGAAAAAATTAGAGGAGTAAATAATTTTTTGTTTTAGAGAAAAAATTTGATGAGGTTTTTTTGGTTAAGATAATTTACCTGTGGCTTTTAACTGACCCGATTGTTGAATGTGGTTTTAGAAAAACGTTTAAAAGCCTTAGGTTTTAGATTTTTTGTTTTGAGTTAAAAATTGTTTTTAGGTTTGCCCGTAGGAAATTTTTTCTTGCCTAATGGTTTCTTTACACGTTTTTAATTTCTTCATAGTTCCCAAACACCACCACTTGATTGTTATAAACCTCGAAGACCCCGATTTTGAACCACACCCCTTTTAAAACATGAAAAAGAATAGTGTTTTCCCAATTTCCATAAAGTTCAAGATGCTGGTATCTTTTTTAGTTTGGACATTGGTCCCCTCCACTTTTTTTTTTTAAAGGATTTTTTGTTAGATTAAAAATAACCCGTCCCTTTTAACCTGTTAGCGCCTGATAAAATGGCGGTTAAGAGGTAAAAGTAAACCCACATTCCGAATTAATTGGGGTAAATGAACCTTTGTTTTAGCTTACTCTTTTTTTAACCCATTTGAATCAAAGTAGGGAAATTTTCCAGGGATGTAAAGCGGAAATTAATAAATTTCATTTGCGCCCTAGGTAAAAATATTAGTTCTGCAAATCCCAGTTGTCTTGTTCTTCCTACAATGGGTTCGGTTGCCCAGTTGCTGGTTTTTCTGGCATTTGGTACAATTTTAAAATAATTTCCTTAGTTTTATGGGTTTAATGATATGTTCTTAACGCTTTTAAATTTGATGCCCTAAAACCCCTTTTTGGTGCGCCGAGTCATAAATATTCGTAATTTTTCCTGTAATTAATAAGGTTGAATGTTTTTAATTTTATGCTATGTTTTTAATTCCAAAAAATGGATACTCCCCCGGAAAAAATATGAAGACCCTTGGGATTTCAACCCAAGTTCAAATAGATTTCATAGGAATATTGGGTGTGGGTAGGCATCTGTGAAATACGGAAGAGGCGGTCATGTACTCTCGTCGATGGCCTACGCAGTGGCCATGATCATCGATATATTGGAGGTGAAGTGCGCCCCCAGCCTTGCTTGTTCTTTATATTGTCAGTCTCTTGTTCTTGTACATGAGTCCCTTGATCCATATGTTATGTGTGTCTTTAATGGGTGTACCTACCCAGTTGCCTCTGTTCTTTTAGTAAAATAAGGGTCAGTAACCCTGCCGGAGAGGTCATCGGACGGCATACGTGAAAGAAAGCGTTACCGATGACGACGATGGTTAAATCTAGGTGAATATCGCGAATCGACCGCTTTTAATACAGTCCGATTAGCAACTTTTGGGGCGATCGCAGCGAAGTAATATTGGCCGTGATGCCTCACCGTCGAGTTCGGCCGCCTGGTGAGTGTCACAGTTGCTTTTTGCTTTATATTCTGGGGTCGGTATTTGAAAACCAGTTACTTGCTTTACATATGGTTTCTTTTCCTTAACATTGTTATCACGTGCAACTTGTTGCTTGTTCTATATGCAGTGCCCAGATACATTGGTTATATATATATATATATTATATATATATATATATTATATTATATATATATATATATTAATATATATATTATATATAATTTTTATAAGTGGGCACTGCTAACTCAGATCGATGGATTAGTATTTTCGAAGTCTTAAATTTGGCTTCTTGCTGTTGCTTGTCTTGATTTATGGAAGTTTGGATTACGTAACCCTCTTTACTTGTTTCATATTGGGGTTATTTGACCAGATGCTGGTTCTTTATAATTGAGGTACCTTGACCCCAGCTTGCTTTTCTTTATAATTTTTCAGTTTCTTGTTTTTTACATTGGGGTCTCGTGACCCTAGTTCCCTGTTCTTTATATTGGGTTAATGTTTCCATTTGCTTGTTTTTTATATTGGGGTTAGGTGACCACGTGGCTGGTTCTTTATATTGGGGTGAAGTGACCATAGCTGCTTGTTCTTATATTGTCAGTCCCTTGTTCTTTACATAGGAGTCCTTTGACTCCATTGCTTTGTTTTTATATGGGGTTCCTCACCCCCTCCTTGTTCTTTATAAAGGGTCTACGTAACGCAGTTGCTTTTTTCTTATATTGGGTATTTTTGCACCCAGTTACTTGCTTTTTTAACATATTGTCAGTTTCTTTTTCTTAACATTGATTATCACGGATCACTGTTGCTTTGTTTTCTTATATGCACTGCAGATACCATTGGGAAATATATATAGTATATTATATATATATTTATTATATATATATAATATATATAATTAATATATATATATTATATATATAATATATTAATAATATTATATAATATATATATATATATTATATAATATAATATTATATATAAATATATATATATATATCATTATATATATATTATATAATATATATATAATATATATATATATATATTATATATATATATATCATATTATTATTATGATATATAATTTTATAAGATTACTGCTAACTCGATGGTTTTAGTACTTTCGGTCTGCTTATTGGCTTCTGCTGTTGCCTTGTTTCTGTGATATCTCGGGATCAGTACCCATTTTACTATGTTCTTGCATATGTGGGTTTATTTGACAGTTGCTGGTTCTTGTATATTGAGGTGCCCTGACCCGAGCTTCTGTCTTATATTTCCAGTTTCTTGTTTGTTTATCCATTGGGTTCGTGACCGCTAGTTGCCTGTGTCTTTATATTGGTTCATGTTTTACTAACGCGAGGATAACATCGACCGTTGCCTTTTTCTCATATTGGGCGTTAGGTGAGCCAGTTGCTGGTTATTATCAAAAGTCTTTTATTTGGGGTGAAGGACCCAGCTGCTTGTTCTTTATTTGTCAGTCTCTTGTTCTTTACATAAGAGTCACTTGACTCAATTGTTTGTTCTTTATAATGGGGTTCACGTGACCCATGTTGCTTGTTCTTTATATAGGGTCAGCTAACCCCATATCGGTATCCTTGATGACGTGCCAGCGCGCATAAATCGACTTGGGAGAGGTGAGCCGGTTGCTGTTTAAGTTGATCTCTGCACGAGACCCGCAGCGGCGGTTTCCGTGCTGCCGCGTCCGGTACAATTTCATTAGAGGAGGAGAAGCGTCGTGGATCATAGGGGATTTATGTGAGGCCGGGACTTATAGAGTGCTTTTTCTTATATTTGGGTACATTTGAATCGATTCTTGCTTTACATATTGTCAGTTTTCTTTTTCTTAACATTGGTAATAACGTGACACTTGTTGCTTGTCTTGTTTCTTAAATGCAGTTGCAAACTTGGTATATATATAGATATTATATTATATCTATATATATATATATCATATATATTAGTATATAGTATAATATATATATATAATATCATATATAATATATATATATAATTTTTATAAGTGGGGCACTGCTAACTCGAAGGATTTAGTTTCGAGTCTTTAAATTTGGCTCTGCTGTTGCTTGTTCTTGAGATTGGAGTCACGTAACCCATTTACTGTCTCATATTGGGGTTATTTGCCCCAGTTGCCGGTTTCTTATAATTGAGGTCACCCTGACACAGCTGCTTGTTGCTTATATATTCAGTTTCTTGTTTTTTGTCCATTGAGGGTATCGTGACCACTAGTTGCCTGTTTTCTTTTATTGGGTTCATGTTCTGTGACCAGTTGCTTGTTCCCATATTGGGGTTAGGTGACCCAGTTGCTTTTTCTTTATTTTGGGGTCAAGTGACTGCTGCTTGTTCTTTTATTGTCAGTCTCTTGTTCTTGTTCTTTACACATTGACTCCATTGTTTGTTCTTTATAATTTGGTTACCTAACCCAATTGCTTGTTCTTTATAATGGGTCACGTAACTAATTTGCTTATTTCTTATATTTGGGTCATTTGAACCCAGTTACTTTCTTTAACATATTGTTAGTTTCTTTTTCTTAACATTATATATGATCGTGACAACTTGTTGCTTGTTTCTTAAATGCAGTTACCAGATCATTGGTATATATCATATATTATATATTATATACTAATATATATATATATATATATTATATATATTAATATTATATATATATATATATATATATATATATATATTATTAATTTTTTATAAGTGTATTAACCTCATATATTAACTCAGTCTTTTCGAGTCTTGTAAATTTCGGCTTCTGCCTGTTGCTTGTTCTTGATATTGGGATCACGTAACACATTTACTTTGTTCTTTCATATCCTACTATAAACTGACCCAGTTGCTGTATCTTTATATTGCGGTCACCTGACCCAGCTGCTTGTTCTTTATATTTTTTCAGTCTTCTTGTTTTTTTTACATGGAGGTTCGTGACCTAGTCTGCCTGTTTTTATATGGGTTTCTATGTTCCCGATACACCTAGTAGCTTGTCCTCAATATTGGGGTTAGGTTCTGCCACCCGTTGCTGGCTTCTTTATATTGGGGTGAAGTGACCCAGCTGCTTGTTCTAGAGAGTAACAGCGGGTGTACCTCAGGGGTCGTGACTGGAACCTATTTTCTTTATAATATGTGTTAACGATCTCGTTCAGGTCTATATAAAAAACTGAAGAACACAACATAATACATCTTATTGCCGCAATCAAAATTTTACCACTGAAGTGTGTATACTATGACGAGCAGGTGAATAAAATAAATTTAATAAATTGGTTTAAATTTTTTGTTAATTTATGCATGGCATTGTATCCTATGTCAACGCAGCATCCCCGTACCCCTAGACCCATAGACAAATGTTAGTGGGCCATGAATTCATTTACCACTTAAAATTAATATATATGCTATAAGTAACGATCTAGCAAAATAAAATTCTAAAAAAGATTTCAAAAATACCCCATTTCTATAGCATAACAGGTCATATATATATATATATATATATATATATATATATATATATATATATATATATATATATATATATATATATATATATATATATATATATATTATATATATATATATATATATATATATATATATATATATATCATCATAGTATATGGTATCATTTTCGATACTGCACTGTAACTAGTTATTGTATTTCAATAACCTCACAAGCCTAGCGTAGTTCCATAACCTCGGAAGTTTACTGATCACAAACTGGTATAATAATGAAAATTAATTTAGGTTAGGTTAGGTTAGGTTAAGTTGTGTACCTCGGTAGTCGCAGTACAGTATCTACAAATATGCCTATATATGCCTATATATATATATATATATATATATATATATATATATATATATATCATATATATATATATATGAATATATATATATATATATAATATATATATATATATATATATATATATATATATATATATATATATATATATATATATATATATATATATAAAAAAAACTGAAATTTGCCATTAATAAATTATGCGAAAAGACTATATTTACATTTGGCACCACTCTACATTGTACAACATGCTTAGCAACTTTCAAACGTATCGATAGTAGTATCGATATTAGCAAAGATATATTTTTACATATCTTTCATACCCACTTCCCCACCAAGACGTCGGCACATTCTCAGATTAACGCCTAGTTAATTATTGTAATAACTAATAATTTATTAATTAATCAATACTTTAAAGTTTAAACAGAATTTTAAATCAGTGAATTTGCTTTTCCTGCACTTCATTTTGTTTTCAATAACAAATACATTTCAAGATTATAATAGATAACAAGTTAACAACCAGGTTAGTGACCTAAACTTTTCATTTTCTCGCGCATAAAGAATAGATTTTTAATATATATATATATATATATATATATATATATATATATATATATATATATATATATATATATATATTAGTTATATATATATATATATATATATATATATATATATATATATATATATATATATATATATATATATATATATATATATATATATATATATATATATTAGTGATGGGACGATTATGAAATTTTTGCCGATGCCGATGACGATGACGATTAGAGCAAATTTTGCCGATGACGATGACGATGACGATGACGATTAATTGAAAAAAACTATTTTAAATAATTTCTCTCTCTCTCTCTCTCTCTCTCTATATATATATATATATATATATATATATATATATATATATATATATATATATATATATATATATATATATATATATATATATATATATATATATATATATATATATATATATATATATATATATATATATATATATATATATATATAAGGCTGTAGACAGGAGGGTCAGGGGGTTCAACCTCCCGAAATTATTTTAGCGATCAAAATTTTTGATTCCTTAAGTCTCAATAATAATAATAATAATAATAATAATAATAATAATAATAATAATAATAATAATAATAATAATAATAATAATAATAATAATAATAATAATAATAATAATAATAATATAAGATTTTGATGCTTTTTCAAGCCTCCTGAATGTATTTCTTTCAACAGAAGAAATTTTCTTTAGTATTATTCTTGAATAAAATAAAACAATTGATTTAAGTATAGTACCAAGCTTTCGTCCGTACACTTCGGACATTTTCAAGGAATAAATTTTATTTTAATATTTTAACAATTTTGATAAAATAACAAAAATAAATAAATAAAATTAATAAATTTAAAAGTTAGAGAAGTTAACTTACATTGACTTTTTGTCATTTAAAGATGTTTAAAAAATTGGACATTTCGTTATATTTTATGTTTATCACTGGTTTATGTTTCCTTAAGAGCAACGACTCCCCTAGGCGCAATTCATAAAAATCATTTTTTCTTGTTATGATGGAGAAGCTTTCTTTTATGCTGTTATCGGGATTTTTGTGGTGTTCTTCATTAAAATGTTGAAATATTTTGCTCGGTTTATACTTATGCTGCGACATTCTCATGTTGAGGGTATTCGTTGTGTATCCGATATAAGAGGCGTTACATCCACTTTCAGAACATTGAAATCGGTACACAACGTTACTACTCTCACCATCCGAAAGCGCTTCACGAGTAGAGAAGCACGAGCTCAGTTTCAATGGCTTATAGTACGATCTTAATACAAGCTTCTTCCCGTCTTTTGCTTTAATATGCTCTTTTAAAATTAATTTTAATTTGTTCTCTTCCTCTTTTTTCTGACTGATATTTTCAGTTTTATAATATACTACGAGCTTATCGTTTTCGTTTTCTTTGATGGTATTGGTAAATAAATTATTTAAAGTGTTCTTTATAGTTTTCTCTATAATATATTGGGGGAAGTTATTGTTTATTAGATTCTGCGTTATTCTTTTAATTTCTATATCAAAAAGGGTCCAGTCAGACGATATCTTAAACGCTCGGTGAACTAAAGTTTTTATGGTAGCAATTTTGTATTATATTACAAAACTGAAAATATCAGTCAGAAAAAAGAGGAAGAAAACAAATTAAAATTAATTTTAAAAGACCATATTAAAGCAAAGACGGGAAAAAGCATAATGTCGTACTATAACCATTGAACGAGCTCGTCTTCTTCTCTACTCGTGAAGTGCTTTCGGATAGATAATAACGTTATTGCCGATTTAATGTTCTAATGGTCTATGTGGATAGCCACGAATACCCCTCCAACATGAAATGTGCCCAGACAGGCCGGGCGCTCCTTCAGCATTATGAGAAGAGTACCACAAAAATCCCGATAACTGGCATAACGCTTCTCCGTACTCAACAGAAAATGATTTTTATGAATATTGTTGAACCCGTTGATGTTACAAAATTAAACCAATGATAACATAAGAAATGCAGCAATTCTCAGTACAAACCTCTTTAAATACAAAGTCATGTGAAGTTAACTTCTCAAACACGAATTTATTCATTATTATTTTGTTATTTTATCCAAAAGTCGTTGGAAATATTATTAAAAATAAAATTTATTCCTTGAAATTTTATGAATATACTACGAGCAATTGTTTTATTTTATTCAAGAATAATACTAAAGAAAATCTCTTCTGTTGAAAGAAATACATTCAGGAGGCTTGAAAAAGCATCAAAATCTTACATTAAAATAAATGCTGATATTGAGTTTTTAGAAATAATAATAATAATAATAATAATAATAATAATAATAATAATAATAATAATAATAATAATAATAATAATAATAATAATAATAATAATAATAATAATAATAATAATTAATCAATGAAAATGAAAAGTATTTATTAATGGAAATGAGGAGACATGTTTGTGGTCCGTAACGATTTCTTAGGTCAAGTGGCTGTTCCTCATGCATGTATAAAATATTTAGACCAGGGACTTAAATGTAAGGTTTCCAAGTTTGCAGATGATAGCAAATTGGCTACCTCAATAAGGAATAATGATGGATGTATAAAGATTTAAAAGATAAGGAGGAAGCTGTAATCGTTGATGGGATGAGCAGGTTCATTCCTTCTTCAGCTAAATTTTTCTTTCCTCATTCATTCCTTCTAAAACTAAATCTTTCTTTCCTCATAATCCATGGTTCGATCGTGCTTATTCTCTGGCCATTCAGGCTAGAGACAGTGCCTATCGGGTGTGGAAAAATTCTCATTCTCCTATCACTCTCGCTAATTTTCATTCAGCTAGAAATCGTTGCAGGGATACTCTTCGACGAGCAAAGCTGGCTTTCATCAAAGGAAAGTGCGCTAACCTCCTTGGTTCTCCTACTTCTGTAAATCTGCCTTTCCTCCTCTTATTCGATCTGATCATTGTGTTGCTAATTCTCCAACTGAAAAAGCTAATCTCTTCGGCCCCTCGCTCAACTATATTCTCTATGTCTCAATACTAGCACTTTCCCTCCCTCAGTGTTGGAAGCTCTCACATGTCCAACCTATTCCGAAAAAAGGAAGCCGCTCTGATCCTTCTAACTATCGCCCTGCAGCTCTCACTTGTATTCTATCTAAGATCTTTGAAACCCTTCTCAACTCACTTCTTAGATCATCTGGAAACTCACTCCGATCGCCAGTACGGCTCTCGTTGCACGAAGTCTACTGGCGATATACATTCCTATCTAACCGATTTATGGTTTTTTGCTCTTAGGAACTACGGGGAGACTTGGGTGGTGGCGCTTGACATATCCAAAGCATTTGACCGAGTATGGCACGCGTCACTGCTCTCCAAGCTCCCCTCCTTTGGGTTTCCTCCTTCTCTTTGCTTACTTATATCTAGCTTTCTTTCAAATCGCTCAATATCGGCTGTTGTTGATGGGGCGACTTCTTCTTCTTTTCTGTCAATAGTGGTGTTCCTCGGGGTTCTGTCTTATCTCCTACTTTATTCCTACTTTTCATTAATGATCTTCTCACCTGCACCTCTAACTCTATCCACTCGTATTCCGATGACTCGACCCTTCATTCTTTAACTCATATCAATTCTACTCCCACTTTTACTTCTGGAATTGCCTCTCGTCTTAATCTTTCCGATTTTATTCTCGCTGATGGATATAAATAACTTTGTGAAATTCAATTCTTTAAAAACCCAACTTTTACAAATCTCCTTCTCCAAAATACCTTCTAACTTTCCTGTCTCTTTCGACGGTTCTCTCGTCTCTCCTGTTGACAATATAAACATCCTTGGCCTTAACATGAACAAAAAATGTCTTGGAAACCTCACATCACAACGGTTGCTAGGGCGGCCTCAAAGAACTGGAAGTTCTGTTTAGACTGTGAGACTTTCCTCCTTTTCTCAGTTGCTCCGCTATACAAAGGTCTCATCCGCCCATGTATGGAGTACTGCTCTCATATCTGGGGGGGCTCTGGTTTCACCCGGCTTTTGGACAGGGTCGAGTCAACGGCAAAAAGGCTTATAAACTGTTCTGTACTTTCCAGTTCACTTGACCCTCTATCTTTGCAAGGCGATGTTGGTGCTTTATCTCTATCCTATAGGTACCGCAGCGGCAAGTGCTCGAGGGAACTTATCACTCGCGTACCACCACCTTTACGACGCCTTCGTAGCACAATAGGTGCTGTATCTGCGCACGAGTATTGTGTTGACATTGGTAACTCCAGGCTAGTTTGCTGTGGTGCTTCCTTCTTTCCCACCACCTCTGTTTTGTGGAATTCTCTTCCATCTTCTGTATTTCCTGCTGAATTTAATCTCCTCACTTTAAAGCCTGCGTCTGTGCTCATATGCGTAATTTGCGCTAGAGGGTGAACTTTTGAGAGTACTACACCCCTTCCTTGAATAGGGCTCTGCCCGTGAGTGGTTGTGACAACTGTAAAAAAAAATCCTTGAATGGGCAGATATGTGGCAAATGAACTGAATCTCCTATTCCCCCCATCCAAAACATCATTCAGATTATCCCAGAAAATCGTACTCTTTTCAACATTACCCTCAGATGGAATCATATGTCGCAACCACACAAATTTTGACCTTTTCAAACTTAAATTTAACCTTTAGACTTCTAGTACTCACACACACAAAATCTATCATAGCTCTCTACCACAACTCACTCATCAGAATTGCAAATCCTTCTATCCCCCTCTCATTCCTTTCCACAGCAACACAAACACATTTTACACCACACCACTCATTTTCACCGTTTCCTTTCATCTTTGTTTCAGTCACAGCGAGCAAATCAAATTTGCCCTTTCTAAATACATCCATCACCTCTCTCCTCATCTCCTCAACATTTATTCCTCTGACATTTCATATACAGATACGATTCATACATTTTCGCCGAAGGATAGAAGGGTGCTTACTGCGATCACGACCTTCTCCGAGGCATGCATTAGCATTCCTGGCAAAAGATAAGTGGTAGTAGGCAGCCAACCTAACTACCACCGTTCCTTAGTCGCCTTCTACGACACGCAGGACATACGATGTGGGCAATTTTTTCTCCCTACACGTATGGATATAAGGGATAGGGATGTCTGTAAGATGTTGTCTAGAAGAGGGGTGTGGATATAAGTATGTGTATATGATATGTTGTCTGGAGGATGAGTGTGGATATGAACGCAGAACAGAAAGGCGAACCATTAGGCACTGGAATGTCATACATACCATAAGCAAAATGGGTATATATATATATATATATATATATATATATATATATATATATATAAATATATATATATATATATATATATATATATATATATATATATATATATATATATATATATATATATATATATATATATATATAATATATATATATATATATTAATTATTATTATTATTATTATTATTATTATTATTATTATTATTATTATTATTATTATTATTATTATTATTATTATTATTATTATTATTATTATTTTTGAGTTTTAATATTATTCAAAATTCTTAATATTTGTTCAATTAATCGGCAAAATAATCGGCGAAATTTGCCGATGACGATGACGATGACGATTTTAAAAAAATATGCCGATTTTTGCCGATGACGGATGCGGATGCGGATGTCGTTCCCATCACTAATATATATATATATATATATATATATATATATATATATATATATATATATATATATATATATATATTTATATATATATATATATATATATATATATAATAATAATAAAAAAAATAATATATAATAATTATATATATATATATATATATATATATATATATATATATATATATAGTGGTTTTTCAATAGATGTTTATAATAAATAACGATGTGTATATATATCCTTTCCTCCCTCGAACTCTTATTCTGTTTCCTTCCTTCAAACTACAAGCCAAACTTGATCAAAGAAAGAATTATGGCTATTAACTCGTCTTAAGAATAAGTCTGAAACATTTGAAAAGGAAAAAAAAAATTCTTTTATTTCCTATTACAATAAGCGCACTTGCATCTTTCAAATCCAAATGCAAACGTCTTTTCAAAGCCTAGGGTCCTAGGCCTATTCTCAAATATTCGGCCTGTGGCGTCTTTCTTTTTTTTTCTTTTTTTTTTTAAATGAACTTTTGCATTGTATGAAATAAAAAGTCTTATAACAATAGAATTACGTAAACGGTTATAAAAATCTCAGATTTAGGGGTTTTGAAACGACTTTTTAAAATAATTTTTTTTTTAAACTTTTAAACTATAAAGTCACGTTATTAAAAGATTTGTGCACGTAAAAATAAAAATATATTATAAAGAAATTTCCGCCTCCATTTTCCTCAACCGCATAAAGTAATATAAAATTTTTAGACCTTTTGAGCTCTGCCGACAAGATCACTAAACACGGAGCGCGAATTATAAAATATAAAAGCGTTTGAGCTGTTTGGTCTAATCAAATTTTTATAATATACAATACTATATATATTTTATACTAATATATGTTTTTATTCCCATTCTTGTGGTTATCGGAAGCCATAAAGGGCCACCAATGTTATATATATATATATATATATATATATATATATTTAAATATATATGTATATATATATATATATATATATATATATATATATATATATATATATATATATATATATATATATATATATATATATATATATATATATATATATATATATATATGGCAAATTTGTAGAAACTGTACTGTTAGTAACGAGTTAAAAGTTTGGCTGGTTTTTAATTTCGCGTCTCTCGCTCTCTCTCTCTCTCGCTATATATATTTATATGCAATCGACGATATTTTTATCATCTAAATTAAGTAGATAGGCAATGCTCAGCCTACGACTATCCAGATCATAGTGACTGAACGAATAAATGTGAAGCAACACATCTTCATTACTAGAGCCTTTTTTATATATTTAGATTGTTATTTCATTATTATTGATTTTTTTGATTTTGAAAGTATTGAATATATATATATATATATATATATATATATATATATATATATATATATATATATATATATATATATATATATATATATATATATATATATATATATATATATACATATATAATATATATATATATATATATATATATATATATATATATATGTAGATTTTTTTAATGCTCACAGTATGTAACTAGGGACCGGCAGCTCCTACAGTAAAACAAATTATATATTTGGAATCAGCGGAATTTTTTTTTTTTTTTTTTTTTTCTGTTTTTTTTTTTTTTTTAAATTATTTCCCCCATTTAGGGGCTCGAGCCGACGGGGGACAGAGGGGGGACGTTTCATACCCCGGAGGATGGTCAGGAGGAACCGCGACGCAAGACCCAAAGAGCAGGGGTTCAGGAGACCATCCAGAGGAAGATCCCCGTCGTCCACCAGGGGCGAGACCAAACTCTATATCTTTGCGGTTTACCCTATGGTATTTCTTTAGTTAAGTAATACAGAAAGTGTTTGAAGTAAAATTATTCTTCTTTTTTAACTAAAAAAATACCATAGGGTAAACCGCAAAGATGGCAGGAGTCGGAGCCTCTAGGTGGACGACGGGGGGGACTAATCCCCCCTCCGGGGATGGTCTCCGGAACCCCCTCTTTGGTCTTTGGGTGTCGCAGGGGTTCCTCCGTCCCCTCCGGGGTATGAAACGTCCCCCTCTGTCCCCCGTCGGCTCAAGCCCCCTACATTGCCGTGTAATTGTAAATATTTTCGATGATAAGCAAAAATAAATAAAAAAAAAAATCCACATCCTTAGAATTTTCCGCTGATTCCAAATATATAATTTGTTTTACTGTAGGAGCTGCCGGTCCCTAGTTACATACTGTGAGCATTAAAAAAATCTGACCATCTATATATATATATATATATATATATATATATATATATATATATATATATATATATATATATATATATATATATATATATATATATATATATATATATATATATATATATATATATATATATAATGCTATATATATATATATATATATATATATATATTATTATTATTATTATTATTATTATTATTATTATTATTATTATTATTATTATTATTATTATTATTATTATTATTATTATTATTATTATTATTATTATTATTATTATTATTATTATTATTATTATTATTATTATTATTATTATTGTACTAAATATTTAAAATTAGTAAGCAAAATAATGCCTAATACAAATGCCTTTTTTTCCAAAAAAATCGAACTCAAAATTGCAAATTATTTCGTAAGATTTCACGGAAACTTCGCAAAATTAAAAACCCGTCAAACTTACGTCTATAGCAACAGTACAGCTTGTACAAATTTGCCTATATATATATATATATATATATATATATATATATATATAGGCAAATTTGTAGAAACTGTACTGTGACTAGTGAGGATATAGTCAACCACCTCAACCTAACCTAACCTAACCTAACCTAACTTAACCTAACTTAACCTAAATTAATTTTCATTATTATACCAGTTTGTGATCAGGAAACTTAGGAGGTTCAGGTTGTACGCTAGCCTTGTGAGGTGGTTGACTATATCCTCACTAGTCACAGTAC
>JABUQX010025965.1:2500-22333 GCA_015478945.1 Trachelipus rathkii
TTATATATATATATATATATATAGCCTATATATATATATATATATATATATATATATATATTATATATATATATGATATATAATATATATATATATATATATATATATATATATATATATATATATATATTACAGTTGAGGTCAAGCAGATGTTTACATAATATTGGAAATTACTGTACGTCAAAGCAACGCGTTGACCTGCCCTTTTCTAAACACGTATTATATTGATATCTATAAACTGAATTTGACCAAGTAACTGTTGCATTGATTTAAAAGCTCATAAATTTCACTTGTATAAAAGTAAAGGCTTTGGAGCTTATTGAGCTTCGTCAAGTAATAAATTATAGGATGGTAGCCCAGCGCAGTAAACTTATATTTGCAAAAAATATATATTTTAAATAAGTTACGTGTTTTGTGAATTTATTCTATTTTGAATTTATTTAAAAAGTGTATTCAACTTTTTTTTTTTTTTTTTTTTTTGTGTGTGTGTGTGTGTGTTTTGCACGTGGCTTACCGTTAAGGTTATTAATTAAATCGTAGTACAGAAGAAAAACGTCGATATAAGACCCTACTTAAATGGGTGTTTCAAATGTCGTGATTCCGAACCCGTGCAATCGTCAATCGATAAGTCAATGAGTGCATTTAAAGTGCTCTTATAGGTGGAACCAAGGCTGTAGCCAGGGGAGGGGGTTAAGAGGGTCTGATTCCCCCTCCGAAATTATTAAGCGATCAAAATTTTTGGATGGCTGGAGTCTCTTAATTTTAAATTATAAGAATGGTAAAAATAATAATCAAAGCAAATTAATAGTATATTTTAAAGAAATGAGGAAAGCATTTGTGGTTCGTGAAGATTTCTTTGGTTTAGTGACTTTTGAAAGCACAAACGATGAATCTGTAGCGGACGCAAAACTATAAAGGTTGAAATAAGTGGTGACTTTCTGATTGGACAACGATATGATGGTACAGTAGCAATGATGAAAGTTTTAGAGGCTTTCAAGCTGTCATAAATATCCAGCGGCATTATATGTTCATTGCTGTTCACATTCATGTGGAATACAACAAATCAAAAACTATTGGTACGGGAAAAACAACTGTGCTCTGTTTTAGGTTAATAAGGCGGACAACTATATTAATAGGTTAATAGGAAAGTATTTCCCGAAGAAAAAAAATGGGCATAAATAACATAAATGTGCGAAACAAAGTAGGTGGAAATTTAGAGAGGTTTTTAAAGCAATTTTTGAAGCTACAGAGAGTTTGAGATGGATCAAGACATTGAATCTTCTTCTAAAACCTTGAATCTTTTAAAATCTGTAGCCATGAAAAAATTTGTTATACAGTAATTTAAATTAATATTTCATCTTTGTTCTTCTTAATTCTTCAATTATGTACTACATTGCAGCATTCATCATTAGTAACAGCAACTGTTCTTTATTATATTGAAAATGTGACGCTTATTTGAAAGATTTTCATTCAAACATCGATGAAAAATTTTCAACACTTTGGAAGTTGCAGCGAAAGTTCTGCTTTCTGGTAATGAAGAAATGAGAACGCAGAGTGTCGGAATCATTGTTGAATGCAAAGACATAAAGCAATTTCAATTCCTTTTTTTGAATGTTTTTCAAACCAGGAGAACAAATTTGTGACCCATAGATAAATACTTACCAATGTTAGCATTGAAAATTTTACAAATTTTGTAAATATAAATTTGATCTATACAGTCAAATGTTCACTCTAAAATAAAGATATTTCTTTAATATCATAGGGTCCAAGACACCTCTAAATTCTACAGAAGAGGAAAGACTAATGGCTTTAATGGGTTTTCATCATATACACACACAATATAAGCGGAGGAAGATATCAATCATTTTTCTGTTAAGAGAACTAGAAGAAGAATTATTTATATAGAAATAAAATTTGAAATAGCTCTTTAAATGATAGATTATTTAATCACATCTATCTATCTATCTATCTATCTATCTATCTATCTATCTATCTATCTATCTATCTATCTATCTATCTATCTATCTATCTATCTATCTATATATATATTATATAGATATATAATAATTTAAAATTAATCTAAAATATATATAATATTATATATATATATATATATATATATATAATAATATATATTATTATATATATAATTATATATATATATTATATATATATAAAAATTATATAATTAATGGAAAATGTATTGAATATATATATATATATATTATATATATATATATATATATATATATATATATATATATAATATAATATATATATATATATATATATTCTTAATCTCAAACCCCTCCAAAAAAAAATTCTGGCTACGGCCCTGGATGGAACAATGTACCACCCCATTGGTGTAGCGAGGAGATTGAAGCGGGCGTTTTAAGCGTTCATATAAGGGACCGAAGTGTTTTTTGTGAACAAAAAATGCGCTCTTTTATTAGTCGGTTATAATAAATGGCTGATTTTTTTCATTTATTTATTTATGTATATATTTTTTTTTGTGATATGCAACGTATCAGTTATTTTTCATTTTTGTAGTTTTGTATTTTTTATGCCTTTCAGGTGTGTGTGTGTGTAGGTGTGTGTGTGTAGGTGTGTGTGTAGGTGTGTGTGTGTGTATGTGAAAAACGAGAAAAAGATAGATTAGTTGGAAAGTAAAAGCCCTATACGAGGCAGCACATGTATAGAAGGAAAAAAAATGGTAGTAAAGTGAGGATGGGGCTAAAGACAGTGGGAGGTGATAGGAGATGTCGTACATATTTCCTAAAGTGGAGAATTTAGAAAACAAATATTATCATAATAGACTATATAAGAAGTTGGAGAAAAAGGCCAAAAGAAAAAATAAACACAACAAGAGTGGGATGTTAAGAAAACATTTTAATAATTGTTATATATATTATATATATATATATATATATATATATATATATATATTATATATATATATATAATATATATATAATATATATATATATATATATATATATATATATATATATATATATATATATATATATATATATATATTATATATTATATACCGTATATATATAATATATATATATATATATATATATATATATATATATATATATATATATATATTATATATATATATATACTATATATAATATATTATATATATATATATATATATATATATATATATATATATATATATATATATATAGTATCAAAAGTTAATTAATTTAGAAGCACTTATTCGTGAAATAAAACATGACCTGTAACTCCTATCAGTTTTTTCTAACATTACTTTACCTGCCACACTCCTGTTTGACATAAATTCTTTTGAACACGATCCTTTAAGTGTGCGGCTTCTACTGAAGGGCATTCAAAGGGTTCTTTAGATGTATAAAATGTTTATTTAATTAAGTAGTCTTTAGGGGGTCGTCTATTTTTCTTCTTCTCAAAAACGGACTGTGAATGGGAGAAATTGACGCTATAACCTTCATATATGAATAGGTTATTATTTGATAAATGGAGCAAAATTTGTATCCCATTGTGTCTCTTTTTAACTTTCATTTTTTTCTTTCTTTTTTTTTAATAATTTTGTATTCGTTTAAAAAAAAAAAGCATTTTAATTTATATTGGAGAAAGTTTTTTTTTTTTTTTTATTAAAATTCGTTCTCTTTAGCATTTGATTACATTACTCGTTCCTCATATAATATCACATACATGTTTGCTCAATCAGTAGAGCGACAGAGTCGAATGGCAAGGGCCCGGGTTCGATACCTAGCCCGGATCCTAGGTAGAAATTACCTAGAGAAGTTCCCCTCCTATAATGGGGCCATTATTATATATATAATATATATATTATATATATAATATATATATATATATATATATATTATATATATATATATTATATATATATATATATATATATATATATATATATATATATATATATATATTATATATATATTATGAGAGAGAGAGAGAGAGAGAGAGAGAGAGAGAGAGAGAGAGAGGTGATGTTGCCAATATTTGCATTTATCGATAGAACATCCGCAAAATTTTAAAAATTCTCATCCGCATTGGTCTTTTGAACTTTCGAATATCTATATCGGATCTGTTGTATTGTTATAAGAATCGGTAATTTTTGAATTTTTTTTTTTTTTTAGAATTGTTATTAATAGATTTTCAGGAAATAGCATCTACATTAATATTTATTGGTAAATGAGTGCATGGCACACGAACATTTGTCTACGAGAGACTCCAGCCCCGTACCCCCTACCCGTGAGTGCTGGAATACGATAAAATATTGCTTCAACATCATATGTTTGCATGTCTATAAAAAAAAGTTTAAAAAGAGAAGCATCCGACAGTAAATGTTATAAATTGTGATATTTAGACACCTCATAACTTTTTCAGGCTCATTTATCAACTTTATTATTACGTTTATCTTTCTTTACAGATCTTTTCAAATATTTACTATAGGTTTCATTAAAATCGGCTGGTGTCGCTATAATTGATAAGGACGTTCATAGACTGTTATAAATATTAAATTTGGAGGCCTTTTATTTCGTATAAATTTAGAATTTTTAAAAGCAACATTTTACCACTGAAAGTTAATATAAACGTTATTTCCTAACAAACTAGTAAAAAAAAAAAAAAGGAGGCCTTGCTCTGTATCCGCATCAGTATCCACACGGATATTTAAATAAAAGACACATATCCTCATTTCAAATGTGGAATATCTGTAAAAATTTAAAGACCTGCGTCCGCATCCACGGCATCAATAAATAATATATAGTGTCTCTTTAGCAAGAATTATCTATCACTAAATTAACTGTAATCAAAGAGAAACTGTAAATGAAGTTCCATTATGGCTAGAATGAGTTATGGAATAAGACTCAAGATAAAAGGAAATTTGAAAGCAACGAACGCACTTTCCTCAGTTTTAACTTTTAAATCAAATTACCTCTCCAGAAACGAATACATTATTCGTGATTTTTTTTTAGATTTAAAGAGATTTATTTATTTATTTATATTTTTTCGATTTAAAGAGAGATTTATTTATTTATTTATTTATTTATTTATTTATTTATTTATTTATTTGTCATTTATTTATTTACTTATCATTTATCAGTGATATATAGATACAAATGATACCGGTAACTGTGATACCATTTACATATAGGAAAGGGATTTTGAAGTTTTTTTCGTTACATACCGTTGACACCGTTCAACATAAAAAATACCAGTATTTCATATAGAACTTTGGATAATTTTATTTTGTTCGTCTATAGGCCTAAATATACTTTCTCTACAGAGGAACCATCATGTACAGGAAGTTAATTTTGAAATTTTGGATCATGGAATGAGCTTGACCTTCACATGTTGGAGTCCTTACATATTTGGCACCTCAAACGCAATTTGAGTGAAAGCCAGAATTAAGAATATATTATAAAATTGAAGAGAAGTTTTCCATATTTAACGAATTTTTTTCTGCAAAAATGTTTTATATTTCATTTATTAAGATTTATATACTATACTTTCAGTGTTTATTCAATTAGTAATTAACGTTAAACAATAAATTATTATAAAATGGTGTTGAAGAACTCACAGAAAAATAGTAAGGGGGAAAAATTATTATTTGTTAGTTTTGATAGAACTTTTGAAGAAGGTCTCTCTCTCTCTCTCTCTCTCTCTCTCTCTCTCTCTCTCTCTCTCTCTCTATAATATATATAATATATATAATATATATTATATATATTATATATATATATATATATATATATATATATATATTATATATATATATATATATATATATTATATATATTATCAAAATAGATAAATAAACAATATATTAAATTATATATATATATATATAATATATATATATATATATATATATAATCAGAGTCGTATGTAAAGTACGGACAAACTGGCAAGTTACCCAAGATTGCAGATTTTAGGGGCTTCAAAATACGAATTAAGCGATCATGGATGAGGGATGAAATATGAGTCAACATCGAAAGTTTTTTAAATGAACTTTTTGCCAAGGTTAAAATTAATTAGTCAGAGGCGTTATAAATAGAAGGATAAGACAGATAGATAACCGATGGAGAGGTCGTTCTTTCTACCATTAATATGTTTAAATCTGAAGGTGGAATATTATTTTTTAACCGAAAATTAGTTTGTCACTTAATAAGTTAGTAGTCTGTGTATAAAATTTTCATCATCTTTTGGTAAGGATAGAAGGGGTGACAACTGAAAGGGGACCCAAATACAGACCTACATCTCTTTAGGGTTGGCCATGTGAGCCGTATGAATGGCGCCAGGCTTGTCCATCAGAGGTACACTGAAGGGGTTCTTATTCTGGGGGTCATTTGAGTAGATTAGAGTGGTAATTGAGTCAATGGCTGTAATTGAATAAATAATTGATTCCTAAAGCCAATTATCTCTATTATTTATTATATCTAAGTTCACGCTTTACTATAAGACATTGAAAGGGTTGGCGAATCTTTTCATTTATAAATAGTTGTATTTTTCCAATATTAATAATAATACCCCTTCCTTGAATAGGGCTCTGCCAGTGAGAGGTAATGACATTTGTAAATATATATATATATATATATATATATATATATATATATATATATATATATATATATATATATATATATATATATATATATATATATATATATATATATATACAGGCAAAGTCCAATTTCTGTTCAGTAGAAACAGAGACAGTAAGAAGTCCTGCGGAATCGACTCGCGCTTTTTCGCGTACCAGTTATGTTTGAATATATATAATATATATACTATATATAATATATAAATATATAATTACTATACTATATATATATATATATATATATATTATATATAATATATAATATATATATATATATATATATATATACTATATATATATATATAGAGTTCGTTTTGTGATTTAAAACTAACGAACGCCCTAGAGTAGACCGCATAGATATCAGTTGTCGGGGTCTCTCGGCCTCTAGGTGGACGATAGAGGGGACTTCGTCCCCCCTCTGTCCCCCATCGGCTTGAGTCCCCTAAAAACATATATATTCAAGGGAATGGATCCTTCTGAGTGATTTTCTCTGTCATAGAAGGCACATTTCATATACATTTCCTTCTACTAAAATTAATAAACTTGGGTTTAACTCTGCTTGTTATCGTCCTCTTTGCCGCATTTATGCTTCCTTCTGAAATTACCATCGTTTTCAAATTACAAACTCGTGCTTCTTACATTTCACACCGGACTTGAGCAAACCTATTCTTCGAGATGCTGAAAATACTTTTCCCCATAGAAAATGTAATAATCCTTCTGGTTCCATTGCTTCAATTTCTTTCTGACATTTTCAAAAAAGTGTCAACTCTAACTCTGCAGCTTCTTAATCTTTCCTTATCCTTGTTTCTTATATATATGTTCTCCTAAAGCTGAACATTTCGCTCATATCTTTGCCTCTAATTCCGCTCTAGGTGATTCAGTAGATATTTCTCCTCCACTTTCATACAACTCATTTATGTGTAAAATTATAATTTATTGTACAGATAATATTTCTATTCTCTCAGAGTTTAACAATAGAAGTCGCTCGATTCTGACATTATTTCTTCTGTGGTTAACAAAGTTTGTGCTTTCAAGCTTACACCCTGCCTTGGTAAACCATACTGTTTCTGTCTTTCAACTTCAGCCTCTCTTTCCTGTGCTGAAGAAATGGTCTCCTCCTTCTTACTATCGTCATATCGCTTTAAGTTTTGTTCTTTCAGAATTTTTGTACCTATCCTAATAGGAAGATTTGTAATGACCTTCGATGGTGATCTTTTCTTTCTCTCTCTAACTCTATTACTCTTACTCTCTCTTTCTCACTCTTACATTTCGGTAAATTTTTTGATGTAGCGCTGGACATGTAGCAAGCTTTCGATATACCTTGACACAAATCTATGATTTCTAAACTCCTTCCCTCTGTCTGTCTTTCTTTCCGATCGTTCTAAATAAGTTGTAGTTTCCTTCAGGGTTTTGTTCCATCACCAACTCTTTTCTACTTTTATTAATAATCTCCTATCCATATTATGCCGACATCTCTACCCTTTATTACATCTACCAATTTCTACTATTTACTATTGCTAGGAGGGTAGACTTGGAGCAACTGACCTATGACCTTCCTCGTATCTCTTGTTTAGCCAAAAAAAGGTTGCCTTCAATACCTGAAAAGCTCAGTTTCTACATCTGTCTACTAGTAGGATCTTCTTCAGTAACACAACAAAACTTTTTATTCATATTATTAGCAGTATTTCTCTTTCCTGTGATTTTTTGTGAATGGATCCCATTGCCTTTCTCACTACACATCTTCTAAGTAGTTGGGTATTTTAAAGTCCCCCTAAGAACTTCTTTCCACTGCTCCAGTTGCTTGATCTGTATAGTATGTAAGGAGTATACATCGCATATTTGAGGTAGTTCCATAATACCCCTCTCCTGAATAAGGTGGAGTGTAGAGCTATTCGAGTTGTAAAATCTCATGCTCTCACTTTCTCCAATCCCTTTCTAGTCATCGAACTCTTATTTAATTAATGCTATTACGATGAACAATGCTTATCTGAGCTCCTTAGTCATATACCTAATCTTTTGTTATGAGCTCGTGCTACTCAACTTTCGCCATAGTCTCATCGATTCTTTGTACAGCTCTTTGACCCCAGACTAAACCTATAGCCCAAAACTTTCATTAACTTCACTTGCCACAACATACGTAGGGTTGAATCATGTTCTTTCTTACACATCACACACATACTTATATATATATATATATATATTATAATTATAAATATATATATATATATAATATACTACTATATATATATTATATATATAACTATATAATATAAATTTAATATTATATAATATATATATTTAAAATATAATATATATACTAATATATATATATATATCAAATATATATATATATATATATATTATATATAGTATATATATATATATTATTATAATTTATTCATAAAATTTATGGCGTAAAAATATATATAAAGTTATATATCAACTCGGGTATTCTTTTTGCGGTGTTTACAACTCCTGCGCAGCTTTTTAACACTTATGCGACCTAGGAAACACGATTTTTGGAGATCTCTGCAGGACTTTAGAGGCCAATAGGCATGATGCTGTTCACTTGAAGTGGCCTGTAAAAAATACCTACCTGAGGACACTAAATTCACAGAGACTAAGCCTCGAACAACCAGTCTGCTCCGTGAAAAAGCGTTTCGAGAATCGCCCAGGATCAAGGTTTCGAGCCAAAGGAAATAAAATCGTGCCCAACGATAGGCGAGAAATTCCTACCGGGACGACTAGTGTAAAAATATCTAGATATATATATATAATATATATATCACTATTATACATTATAATATATTATACTTAAGTATATGATAAGTATATATATCATTTACTTATATATATATATATATTAACTTATTCATATTATTATTAAGTATGATATACTAGAATATAATATATATATACTTATTATATAGTACTAATACTAATAAATTAATATATAATTATATTATATATAATTATAATATTATACATTTTGTTCATATTATATATATTAGTATATATAATATATGACATATATATATGATATATAGTATAGTATAATCGAGTATTATATATATCTATATATATTACTACATAATATACTGCATATTATCATATATACTTATATAATATATACTATGTATATTATATATTTATGTTGTTATTACTACGATCTATTACATATAATATAATAATAAATGTTATATAATAGTTATATAAATATTATAGATAAATATATTATATATACTTTAAAGTATATTACTAATATATATATATATCGATATATTCGTAGATATTTAATATTACTTCACGATATACTTAGCTGAGTATATACTAGTATATATCGTCATCATAATTGTAGCTAAGAGACCAACCAAATGCTAACCAAACGAGAAGCATATAGGCGCTTTTTGCGAGATCATTTTTTATATTGTCTGCTATGCAAGAAAAGAGAAATAAGTTTAAACACAGTAAAGAAGCGAAAACTAAAGTTGACAAACAACAACGGCAAATTCTGAGGTCTTTGTGGTTAGCATACCTCAACAAAGTACAAGATTACTAATCCCAGGTAATTGATTTGGTTCATGCAGGGACTCAGGCGAGCGAACGCAAGGTATTAAAATCACACTGGCGATGATCAAACCAAGCTAAACCACAAGCTCAGTGTGACTCAGCATGATTACGGACAATACACCGATTCTGACGCGATTAGCTCATTGGCAGTACCGTCCGGCGAACATCACTCATGGCTAACTGTCATTTACTGTACGCAAGCGATCCTTACAGCGTGCATCAGGTCAACTCTCGCTTGTCTTAAAGGACGTTACTTAACCTAAATTTCAGTCAGACCATTTAGTATATACACATCAGGGCTAAAAATCACTGAGGACGCCATTGTTACACCAAAATTTGTGCTAGAGCACGGGAGTTACGCGCAAACTCGTCCATCGGCTGCAACTACCAACAGGTGGACAATTGAGTCGGACAAACTCACCAGATATATTTATAAACGGAAGTAACTCTATTCCCATTGTATAAATTTTGTTAATAATTGATAAATTAAACAATTATACGCATAAAATTGGCTGTTCTGAAATATTATTGATAACAGTGATTATATTTAGAATTTTTAGGATAGAAATAGTTAAATTTAGGAAATACAAATACACTATTGGTAATTTCATATTTATTCTTTATTAAATCTAAAATTACAAATTTTGCTTAACGTGTTCACTTATATCCTTTTCTTATTAGGTTATTACTCTGGACCTTGCAAGAGGACCCTTTGACCTAGATAATCTGGACAGAGAAAAAAACGTGTTGATATAAAGCGATACGTTAACATAGAATCTTTAACATTGCGGCCTCCTTGTCGTATAACACTGGTGGCTTCGTAGTGTGTGGTGACGAATCCTTGCTTTAATTATTTTTGCAAATGGAGAATGGGAAAGACTAACCGTTAAACAAATGGGAGTGAAAAAATTTATGCAGCGCACAAACACCATTTTGGCACGTAAATTGCCTTCTTTAGTGAGAAAATGGGGCAAAAGACAAAGGAAGCTGGGAAGGCAAGCAGATTTATGGGGCATGAGAAACAACTAAGAGTTCGTATTGAATAGAGTGAAAAAGTTGAAGAAAAGAACAGTTAAAATTGGAAAAAGAAAAAACTTGAGAGAGAAATCCTCAAACAACAGGAAAGAGATGCAGAGCTTCTTTTTAAGTTTGCGGATACAAACTTGGTTAGGGAGAAATGTTACCGAAAAGACAAACCAACTACGAGAATTGAAGGTAAGGTTAATTAGAATTTTTGAGAAAGATTTAGATCGTGTTAGACATCTCAAGGATTAAGTGAAAAGAGTAGGAACTAAACTCAACAAAGGATTGGAAAGGTGCTCAAACGATTGGAACAAGAGAAAAAAAAAGGAAAATTAAGAAAATAACCCGTGAAACGACGGTAAGTAGAAAAAAAAAACTAATTAACTAAAAACTCATATTTTGTTGGAAATGTTTAAGGAAAGATTTTTAGCGTTGAATATTTTTGTATAATAGGGACTGAGTTCAGGGCTGGATACGACAACTGTTGTTTGTTGAGAGTCAGCGGATCGATTCTGGAAGAATCAAAACAATCATCAGATGTCAAGAGTCAGTCACTGATCAAGGACAAAGTGAAGGAATGATATTATCTTCATCGACCATAGTTTGAGTCGTATTGTTTTTGGTCAAGTAGACGCATAGGACATTAAGAAAAGTTTGTGAATTTTTAATATCATCGAGTGTTTGGGTTAAAGAAGACAACTTGTAAGTGTTTATTTATTATTTATTCATAAACGTTCAAATTAAACTGAACACATCTTAAGAAAGAGGATGTGTTATGCTTTTTTTTTTTTAAAGAACTTTAAAATTTTATGCGATTAAAACTAAAATTGTGAGTAATTTTACTACGTGTGTAAATAGTTTAAACTTGATATTGCCTATCGTGATTGATGATTTATTTTGTTACAAGTGAAGCATTATTGCTGTTTGAATCGTTTTCCCAAATGGCTCAATTTATTATTGATTTAGCGTAGATTGTTAAAATATACTTAGTTAGGAAATGAAGTAAATAATCAATTATTGGAATCAATTTTTGGTTAATTATATTTAAGAGAATCTAATTTGTTAACTACTATCCCTCCATTGCTAAAAGCAATCATGTATTATTAATCAATTAAGGGGTCAATTTATAACAATACTATATATATATGTGATAATATATAGTTAATATATATTACTTATTATATATAATATATATATATATATTATATATAATATATATACTATATATATATATATAATATATATATATACTATTTATGTATAAATAAGATATATTATATTATTAATTATTATTATTATTTATTATTAATATATTACTAAGTAACAATTAATTTAAAATTTCTGTAGCATAAATAAATTAAATTAAAAATCAAATTATTATTTGTAGAAACATTTAAATGAAACAGAATTAAAACAATAAAAATAATAAAATTAAAAGAAGTAAAAAATAAACATTTTCCAGATTGAAAATTGTAAAATAAAATAAATCATTTAAAAAAGTTTTTTTTTCCTTTTCAATTTCATTTTTCGATTTTTATATTAATTCTTTAATTTATTTCGAAAATTTACTGAAATAAAACCTCCTATTATATTTTGGTCAACGAAGTGGTTGAATTGCCGGTATTAGATAAAGAAACACCCGACGAATCAAAACATACGTATATATAATATAATATATATATATATATATATATATATATAGATAACTATTACTATTATATAGATATATATATATACTTATATATTGAGTTTTCAATAAGATTAGTTTTTTTAATTTATTATGCTCCCAAATCAGGAACCTAAAATTATCAAAGTTTTTTTAAATAAAAAAACTAATATCGTGAATCTCCTTTATTCACATCACACACACACAACACAAATATATACTATATAAATATATATATATATATATATAATACATATATATATACTATATAATAATACTTATATATAATAGGTGATATATATATATATATATATATATATAGGCGTTATGTAGGGGAGGAGCAAGGGCACTGCCCCAACTAAGATCTTAGCGTAAAATAAAAAAAAAACTTGACCAAATCTCCGAGATACTCTTTTTAATTTTATTAGTAGAAAAACTGAAACAAGACTACACCAATCGAGATATGAAGGCAGTAATTATATCTACTAGCGTAATATAAGCATTACATTTTTCTATAGTTTAATGTTTTATTTTCATATTTGGCTTGCAAAGTCAACTAGCCGTGTGCTTTTTATACAGCTAGCTTCTTCAGACTGCTATATATATATATATATATTATATATACTATATATATAATATCAATATTATATACTATAATATCCTATATATAATAATATATAATATATAATATATAATATACTATATATAGTATAAGGAAAATCACTCAACCTTTGCCCCCCTCTAAATGAAATCCTGCCTACGCCCACTATATTATATATATATATTATATATATATATATATAAATACTATATAGTAATATATATTATATAGTATATTTAGATATATATATCATAATATTATATAATATATATACTATATATAGATATATATATCTACTATATATATTATATATATATATATTTATATATATTATGTATATTATAATGTTATATATAATACTATATATATATTTATATATATAGTATAATATATATGTCATATATATATATATGGTATGTTATATATCAATATAATAATATATATATATATATATATTATATATATATATATATATATATATATAATAATAGTATATATTATAAATATATATATATATATATAATATAATATAATACATATTTCTCAAAGTTTTTTGAGTATTGAATTAGGGTGTTTAATTATCATGTTACAAATAAGTAGAAATTCAATAGTAATTAAGACAAACAAAAATTTTATAAAAATTATGAAACCGTACCATCGACAAATTATAATAAAAGTCCGAAGAAGCGATCATCTAAATCATAAAGATAATAATAAATAATAAAGGATCTAAGCATTGACAATAAATTATCTAATAATAAAATAATAATTAACTAAAATAATAATAATAATAATAATAATAAATAATAATAATAATATATAAAAATAAAATTATAATTTATTAATGTATAATTATAATTATAATAAATTATAATTATAATTATAATTATAATTATAAATTATAATTATAATTATAAATCTATAAATTATATTCAACTATTACTACAATAAGACGAATCAAATATTAATATAATAAGAAGAACCAGCTGCTACTACAACAAAAAGAGCCAACTACTAATACAGAGAGGATAAATGATCACTACTACTGGGAAAAGTAGACGAATCAATAATAATATAATAATATATATAATAATAATAAATATTTAATAATAAAATAATAATAATTATAAAAATGAGCTAATAATAAAACTACAATAACAATAACAACAGCAATAATAATAATAATATAATAATAATAATAATAATAATAATAATAATAATCATATATAATAAATAATAATAATAATAATAATAATCTCACTCCATGAATTTTCTAGTTCTATGTTAACCCATCTTAGATTTCTCAATGAACAAATAATATAAACGAACATCAGTGTTTTAAAGAATTAAAGTAGCTTGGTTATATGGACTAACAGCTACCTCCTTACACTCAAATATATACTTAAAAAGGACAAAAATTCTTGATGATTCTTTTCGAGTCTAAGGCCAGTTCCTCTCAGCTTAAATCAAAGATGATGATAGTGTGTTTGAAAAAAAAAACGACCAAGATATGGTTTATCGATAATAGGAAAATAGTGTAAATCTAGTGACCTTAACTAATGATAATTGTCAGCAATCTATCCTGATAAACAATATCCTATCCCCATGAGATTTTTGGAGTTTGAAGTTTCTCTCGATATCTGGCTTTAAGCTGTTGTAATATTTATGTAATGTGAGATATCGTCAAAAAAGAAATGATTATTAAGCAAACCAATAGAATCACAACCAATGGGGGAATGGATTCCCAGTAATTCATCAGGAAGAGAGAGTGAGGGCGACGAAAAACGTTAGCTTGTAAACAAGAGAAATCGACTTTATGCTGTATTACATAAAAAATGAACATTTTGTGATGCAGCTATTAAGATTAGAAGTCGAATATATATATATATATTATTACTATATTATAACTATAATATATATAAATAGATATACTATATATGCTTATATATATTAGGGTGTATCCTTTATATCTATCTATAAATAGTTAGAAGTACTATATACATATTTCTTATTCGGTAGGGCTTTTATATTATTAGGGATCGTGATAGAGTACCTATCTTTATATAGTATAATAACGATTGATTCATTATATATATATACTATCGGTATATAATACTCAGCTTATATTATATATACCTAATATATATATAAATAGATAATAGATATATATAATATATATACTATCATATATATTTATATATACTAGATACGTATATATATATATATATATATATACTATAGATATACTATATATATAGCTATATATATCTCTCTTGTGAAAGACAAACAGCTAACTAATTCCTTAAGATTATATGACTTTCCTAAGCAGACTGTCCGATTTAATGCAGTCACGTTAACCGATACATGTGTATTGAAAAAATGGTTAATTCAAAGTTAGTTGCAAAAAATACGAAAAGGAGTCTGTTCATGCTTTACCAATTATACAATGTAAGATTGAGGCAAACTTTGTCTGGGATCAGAGAGTTAGATAGAAATAGGATTTGCTTGTGTTATAAAGAGAGAGTGACCCAAGAATTATACCACGGCGTTAGAATGAGAGTGGAGGGAGTTAGTGAGCAGTGGAGAGTATATTTAGTACGAGCGAAGTCTAGGACTCCACCTTTTTGAAGAAGGCTCGTAAAGTAAAACCACCCACAGAGTGTGAAGGACATACTCCATTACACGTTATACAAACGAACATTCGCTATATATAGAAGCAAATGATCAAAGGAGTATGGGAAAAATAGATAAAAGGGAGTGTGAATTTCCCAGAGTAAATTTAAGACTGAGCATAGAGGGTAAGTCTGAGGTCGTAGAGAGATAATGGAGAGCATTTGAAATTCCTGAAATACATCTACTAAAACTCCCAATCCTCTCGAAAGCTTTCACTATCAAAGAGAGACAGTTAAATAGATCACTCAATTAAAGTCAAGAGAAAAAGAAACACAAAAGAATGTTAAGACAGACGAAATGTATGAGTTGCTGGGTTCAGATGGATTATTATTAGTTGTGTGGAAGATATTAGTTGACGCGAAGTAGAAAGATTGACAGGGAAACTTATGTCTGACTGACTTAATATAAACTAAACTATAAACTTTGGCAACTAAAGAATTTTGATAAAGAGATTGAAATATGGTAGAAACTTAATACTATTAAATATATCAGTATATAATATATATATATTATATATATATAAAGTAATATACTATATAAATAGTATAAAGATATCAGATAGTATAGTGTGTATATGAAAAAGAAGGATGCAAATGAGAACAATCTGTTAATACTAAACTTAGATGTTTGAATAGATAAGTAAGATATACAGAGCTATCAGAGAGAGAGAATGAGAAAGTAAGACAAAGAGCACGAGTAACCGTAAGATAAGTAATGAAGTAAGATAAGACATAAATATGAACTATATACTATAGATTAGATCAGAGAGAATTATACGAAGATAGATTAATAGTAATAGGAGTATATATAAGAGATATTGAATAGACTAATAGAAATATAGGAGTAATGAAGAATATATAATAATTATATAATGCTGTGTGTCTCCCGATAAACTGTGACTAGAGTCCAAGGTGACCGGTATAATCAAACGACTAAACAAGTTTTTACCTGTACTGGAGCTCGGATAAGTACAGCATAGCCCAAGGAGAAGTAGAGAGACAGACCATGATAAGTGATAGATATCCAGTTTCGAAAAAATAAGCACCCTTAGAAACGAATTATAATTATGCAATCAACACTACCACATTGTACAACGATCTTAAGAAAGATTGAAGTAAAAATCTTCACTCTATTAGATTGAGCACGAAAATAACCAAAGTCGCATAAAGTACGCACTAAGTATAAAAACCTTAGATAAAGCAGAATTCACCCTAAGACAGAGAGACAAAGAGAGCAGAGAGAGAGACGTTACTAGGGCTGCACTACTGACAATATATTCTTAACCATACATAAAATAAATTATATTCTCTCTCAAGATACACGAAGATACCTACTTTTTAAACTAGAGCTGCACAACAAACAGAATCCCAACATTACAAGAATAAACTATCACTAATTCTATATAATAAAAAATAAAAGATCAACAAGCACAATATAATCAGCACCCATTTATCCACCATATTTTGGGGCAAATTATTTAAAGAAACTTTACATATGTCAAGAAATTAATCATTTAAGCATAAATCAAATTCTCGATACTATTTTAACACAATAGAACAATATATAGTTTAATATATGCTCTACCTCTGGCGACACTATTAAAAAGATATCCATAAGTCAAGGACACGAGAGCTTCAACAAGCTAGCACACAAACCATGATAACTTTCCGATCTTCGAGAAGTCTGAGGGAGACCCGAGCCAAACCAATTACCTTAAATACATAATCTGTGTATAGTAATACATTCGATAAGCAAGTTAGGATAAAGTATAAAAAATAATAATATAAAATCACATATATAGTATATATAGCTATATATATATATAATAGATATATAAATCAATTATATGATATAGTATAATAATATATATAGTATAATATATAATTATTATAATAAAAAATATATATATAGATAAATAACTAACTTTTAACAAATATATGAGAAGGTAAACTAAACAAATAATATAAAAAATATAACATAATACTAAATTATCATAACTATATACTATACTACTATATATTTATTGTATATATATATATATAGCCTTACTATATTATATATATTTATATACTAGTATAATTCGATTAGAAGATGACTAATCATCAAATGATAGGGTAAATTAAATTAGAAATTAGCAGTGGAAAGAGATAAATCATGTACGAAATCACCATCTGTTAATAAATAATATAATTAATTATTAAATATATAAGCTATTATATAATTATATTTTATACAATTATTAAATAATAATTCTATATTATTATTGATGTTATATAATTATGTAATAATTAGTCATTATTATTATTATTATTATCCACATATTGTGTACATTATCTTTTGTCATTACACCTTTGATTATTAGTTAAGTCTTTAAATTTTATATACTATTATTTCATAATGGTAAAATAGGGCTTACTGCCGCGATCATATGAGCTACTGTTAGCGATAAATTTGAGATTATGTCTATAAAAAATTAGTGCATATATATATTATTTTATATATCCCTCTATCTAACACAAAACATGGTCAAGCGCCGCAGTACTAAAGTCATTATCTATATATATAGATTAAAGACTAATGAGCAAAAAGTTAAACAAAAAAACAAGCAAAAAAGTTATAATCATGTTTAGCTTATAAAAGATAATAATAGATAATATATGAATTAATTTTAATAAATAATAATAATATATATATAATATATAATCAATATTATAATAAACATAATAATAATAATAATCAATATTATATATTATATAATATATATATAATAATAATAATAGACAAATAAATATATTAAATAAGAATAATAGATTATATAAAAATAATAATAATATAAACTCAATAATCAATAATAATATAATAATAAATATAAAACCAATAATAATAAAAATCAATAATAATAATGCTTATTCGATAAAGTAATAAAGTAGAATAAAAATAAAGTACACAAATAAGAAATCGAATCAAATTCATTCGAAAATATAACATAACAAGTATCATAGAAGTGTATTAGTAAATAAATAAATTAATATTTATATATATTAATAATAATAATATATATAATAATAATACATTGAGAAGAGCTAGTACACAAGAAAAAATCAACATCATTCTAGGTATTTACTAATGAAATAAGCAAAAATACCTACGAAGAGTTAAGAGAAAAATAAATTTTGAATATAACTCGTCGAAAGCAGACAATTAAATATACATAATAAATATCTAAAAACAAAATGGCTGCATGACCTATTAATCACAGATACAACAAATATATAAAAATGAATAAAAAAGATGAACAGGTCACAAATTACACAAATCTTCTTCGATTAATCATAAAATAAAAAGGAATTTCCATGAACTTAGAAATGTATAATTACTAAGGTAATGATAAGCAATCGAAAATCTAAAAATACAATGACAAAATTCACACCATTCCCAATCAATTATATAGGTTAATTCAAACTTGTTTCTGCAACTAATAATCTACACAAATTATAAGGAGGTAATAGGCTTAACTTACCCAATACAACGATATATCACCGAATCACAAGAAACTACATCGCTTGCACTCAAAATTACTTTTCTCAGTAATTAATAGAAAAACTACGTCCGCACAAACACCCATTTACCTATTCTCAATTCAATTATTATAGTCCTCTAAACAATCACACACTT
>JABUQX010025966.1:0-5000 GCA_015478945.1 Trachelipus rathkii
CAGCTACCCATGCTAGGACGATTTGGGAATCCGAGAAGATGTTGACAGCCTTGAATTCAACCTCTGTCAATCCCGTCAATATTTGTGGAAGGCACTTAAGAGCTAAATAAACTGATAGTAGCTCGAGACAAGGAAGTGTTTTTCCTCTGAGAGGAGCCACCTTAGATTTTGCCCACAATAATGACGGGACAGTTTCTGAACCGGTGACGTAGACTGCAAACCCATAACATTGTGAACTTGCGTCACAAAAGATGTTGAGAGTTGAATTTGCTGATGCTTCAAAGCAGAAGCGTTGAAAAGATAAGTTTTTGAGGTCGTCGAGATCAGCACGAAGTTTCTCCCAATCTTCTTTTATATCCTGGTCAATGGAGTCATCCCAACTCATTTCTTTCTCCCATGTCCGCCTCATCAACAGACGTCCCCTTAAGGTTACAGGAAGGAAAAAAGAAAGAGGATCAAAGATTTTGTTTACTTGGGAGAGAAGATCTCGTTTTGATTCGACTGAGGTAAGGTCAAAGTCTGCTAATCTAAGGGTATCATTTTCGGGATGATAAAGATACCCCAAGACTTTTTCCTCATCACAATTATGAGAGGAAAGCATCTGATCGTCTTTGATTTGAGCTTTTAGATCAGGGTGGTTGGTGTTCCAGGAACACAAGTTGAACCCACCCTCCTTCATCCTTTCTACTGAGGCTGAATAGATGTCTCTCAAAACATCAGGGGATGAATGAGTGTAGATAAAATTATCCACATACAAGTTATTGACAAGAAGCCGAGATACCAGATCGAATGAATATTTGCTTTTAATATGATGTCTTATTACGGCTCCTAAGATAAAAGGGGATACCGCAAGGCCAAAAATGATTGTCGCGTACCTATAAGTAACAAGTCTGCCATCTTCTTCCCAGAAGAAACAAAACTTGTTACGATCGCTTTCAAGTTTAAGATAGATCTGAAGAAAGGCTTTCGAGATGTCAGCGACAACCACATATTTGTTGGTCCTAAAGGAAAGAAGGAGACGAAGTAAAGGAACCAACAAGTCGATGCCTGGGTAACAGGCTTGATTAAGAGAAGGAGCGCCTTTTGTTCTAAGGCTACAATTGAACACAGGCCTGATTTTCGTTGAAACCTGATCAGCCATCTTTATTACAGGCCTATGGGGGATCCATATGTAACGATCGAACTCCTTCGGATCAACAGAGATGCTTTCGATGATACCACATCTCAGCTGTTCCTTAAAAACATCAGTGTAGGCCTTATCAAGACCTTGATTGCTGAGACGATTTTTAACTCGTCTAAGCGTACTTAAAGCAATACGATAATTCGAAGGGACCTGATCCACTAATTCTGGGATCCATGGGATTTCAATATGGTATTTTCCATTGATAAATTGAATTGCATTGTGGAATTTAGAGATAAATTCCTTATCGATGGTACCATAATCCTTCTCCTCCTGAATACCCAAGGACTCCAAGCTGTACAGATATTCCAAACCCAGGTCGGCACTTATTTCATTTGAAGAAATGCCAAGTACGTCCGGGTAAGTAGGATGAGGGTCAATGATCGAGTTGACGAGATTAGGAGAAGCTTGGAATAGGTGTTTTGGCAGCGAGGAGACAGACATGGATAGTCATGAATCCTTCTGATTTGATTGTAAATCAAGAGTTGATGTTGAAGTCTGCTTTCTGTATAGAAAGGCTTGTTGATGAGGAAGTAGAAAAGAATTCACTGGGCCGAAAGGAACCAACCCAAAGCAAGTCTGAATGGCACTACCTTCCAAACAATCGATAATTTGGAAGTGTTTCATATGACATAAAGTGTCAGTACCTAAAAGAAGGTCGATGTCATCGACCGAATCCCCATAAGGGCCGACAAAGGACTTGTCAGCCACATTATATTTTAACGAAATGCGACTAATAGCTGATGCTAACCCTTTAACCGCAAATCCAACATCCAAAGAAGGGTCGACCAGAACCGGGGTTCTAAAGAAGGAATCGCAGCAGCAATTTATATCTAGGTCGACTAGGTACGATGTACGTTCTTCTTCTCCGATGAATGTTTTAATGGGATTTTTGATTATAGGTAATTGTTCACAGTTGATTCCGAGTTTAGTAAGCAATTTAGGGCCAGCATATGTTCTCTGAGAACCCAAGTCTATAAGAGAACGAATAGGAACTGATTTGTTATTGTGCCTTGCTATTATGGTTATTGTAGGCAGAATATGCGAAGCTGATGATTGCCCAGTATTAATACAAAGATGATTAACATCAGCTTTATTTCCTTCATCAGCATTTTCTTGACGAGAATGCTCCCTGTTTTGATTAGTGGTTCCAGCGGAACAGAGAGCGGCTAGATGTTTTCGGCTCTTACATTTATAGCAAGGATACTTTAAATTGAGTGTTTTAGCTGGGCATGTATCTGCCATGTGCTTTATGCTGGAACAGTTACAGCACATGTTTAATGCCACACATCTGTCCCTTTTTGATTTAGGGTTTACGTAAACCGTGCAGTCAGAGAGGTAATGGTCTCCATTGCACAGCTTACACTTGACTTCCTTTGAAGATTTGATTATTCGAATTTGAATTAGAATTTGATTGAGGTTCAGAAGAGAAAGTAGTTCTTTTTAGAGAGCCACTACCTTTTGAAGTGTTGAAAGTATGACTCTTCTGATCAGAGGGTCTCCTCTTCTCCCTTTTGAAGTTCCCTTTGGAAGATGATGATTTAGTTGATAGAGAAATGAAGTTGAGGGTCTGAGAGGTGCGAAAACCATTTCAGCATTGATTGAATTATCTGATTATGCTCCTTAAAAATCAGATTAATTGACGGATATTGTTCCTTAGTCGCCAGCTTCAACTCTCTTAAAAATGAGAGAGGAAGTTTATCAACTAATATATGGCTGATTAATTTGCAGCCAGAACTATCCTCTGGGAAGAGGTCAACCCCGAGCTCCTTGAGTTCTTTTAGATGAGCCCGAACTTTTAAAATAAAGGATCTGACTGTCTCAAGTTGCTTCCCGTCCAGAGGCGGTGATGAGTCCAGTTCATGGAAAATAGAATCAATAATGAAGGCCTTGTCCAAATAATGTTCTTTTAAAATGGACAAGGCAACTTCATAGTTCTCATCCGTACCCGTCAAATGCTCAATGTCTCTGAGAGCATATCCCTTTAAATGTGACTTGAGATACTGCAACTTAACGGCTTGTGACAAGTCCTTCCTCCCCCCATACACATTATTGAACTCCTGCAGGAAGGAACGAAAGGAGTGCTTGTCCTTCTCGCCTGAAAAATCTCCGCATTTTAGGGCTGGGATCTTCAGGCTAAAAGGCTGCATGGGAAAAGACTTGGAGTGTTCACAGCATGTTTTGTTCGAATTTGAAGCTGCTCTCTCATTATCAGAAAGGGCATCAGAAGATCTTCGAGACTTGATTTCATATCCATATTCGACTCTTAACAGTTGAAGAGCTTGAGCCACTTTTATGTGGTAAGCATCAGTAGCGGAAATCTCTTCGTCTAGAAGCGATTGGTCGAACTTGGTGTACTCAGCCCCTATTAATAGGTTTTCGATCAGAGTATCTTGAGCTTTAATGTCCGAGATAATCGAGGTCACCTTGTCGAAAATTGTTTTGATAACAACAGGGTCGATGAGGGTAGGTGACTCTGTATCATCACCCTTTTCAGGGAAATGTTTGCAGCATAAAGTAAGCTTTCTTCTTAAAACACCCCTTTTCATTCGAAGGGGACTCAGCTCACCCTGTAATGTTGCTTTTAAACTAGCTGTTGTTTCATCCGAAGAAGACGCAGGTCTTTCATTTGAGAACTCCTCTGTGACCTTTAAGTCTAAATCGTTTAAGATATCCATCGTGAACAAATTATATTTAAATGTGAAGTAGTGTGAATATTTCCCAACTGGCTACTAGAGCAGTTAATAAACCCTGGGAAACTAACTGCGCAGAAAAATATCAACAGCGCAGAAAAATATTAACTGCGCCCAAAAAAAACACACTGCGGAGTCAAAAGCACAAAAAAATGTCAACAGCGCAGAAAAATATCAACTGCGCCAAAAAAAACCACTGCAGAGTCAAAAGCACAAACAAATGTAAACAGCGCAGAAAAATATCAACTGCGCCTGAGAAAACCGCACTGAAGAATCAAAAGTACAAAAAAATGTCAACAGCGCAGAAAAAATATCACATAAATCAATTTCGCCCACGTGAAACAAACACAAAGTCAATTGCGCACACGTGAAGCAACTACCAAGTCACTGCGCATATATGAAATGAACTGCGCAACTATAAAGTCAATTGCGCACGTATGAGTTGACTGCGCACACGTGAAGCAACTGCAAAGTCACTGCGCACCTATGAAGCAAACTCAAAGTCAATTGCGCACATATAAGTTGACTGCGCACACGAAAAACAATGAGTTGACTGCGCACACGTGAAGCAACTGCAAAGTCACTGCGCACCTATGAAGCAAACTCAAAGTCAATTGCGCACGTATAAGTTGACTGCGCACACGAGAAGCAGCTACAAAGTTAATTGCGCACGAGAAAACAAGCACAAAGTCAATTGCGCACGTATGAAGCAAACACAAATGAACTGCGCAACTATAAAGTCAATTGCGCACGTATGAGTTGACTGCGCACACGTGAAGCAACTGCAAAGTCACTGCGCACCTATGAAGCAAACTCAAAGTCAATTGCGCACGTATAAGTTGACTGCGCACACGAGAAGCAGCTACAAAGTTAATTGCACACGAGAAAACAAGCACAAAGTCAATTGCGCACGTATGAAGCAAACACAAATGAACTGCGCAACTATAAAGTCAATTGCGCACGTATGAGTTGACTGCGCACACTTGAAGCAACTGCAAAGTCACTGCGCACCTATGAAGCAAACTCAAAGTCAATTGCGCACGTATAAGTTGACTGCGCACACGAGAAGCAGCTACAAAGTTAAGTGCGCACGAGAAAACAAGCACAAAGTCAATTGCGCACGTATA
>JABUQX010025966.1:15000-20000 GCA_015478945.1 Trachelipus rathkii
TATATATATATATATAATCATCATTATCATCACCCACCTTCTCCCCAAGACTGGGGGTAAGGTGCGTAGCATGCACTGGAAACAGAAAAGTAGTAGAATAATATGACGAAAGTCGAAAAGAAAGCTCAGCCTTACCGCCCCCTTTATACCTTTTAGTGAGAACTCGTCGCAGTAAGAAAATCCACCCTAGAGCTTCACGGCCCTCACTATGGCATCTCGCCAATGTAGGGTTTATCCCTTAACCCAGGTGGGCCACAACCATACCCTCTCACAAAACACCGCCATTCACTCCTATTATGCACCTTTCTTCTCGCCTCTGCTAAACTCAGATTTCTCTCCTTCAGGAATCCCTTTGCTGACTCAATCCACTTTTTCCTTCGGTCTCCCCCAGCCGGTCGATTCCCAGCTTACTCACCACTATATCCGCTTAACCAACCTACTATCATCCATCCTTTACACATGACCAAACGACTAACGTATTTCATTGATTCTCTCATCTAACACCCCCTTTCTTCCCACCATTATTCTCTTATACGTCTATTCCTCATACATTTTATCAATTCTTCTCACTCCTAACACGCCCCTACGATCATCTTAATATTTGTTTTTAGATATATACTCTTATTCCAGACCATAGTCTCACTACTATACATTAACACAGGTAACAACATACCCTCATGTAAGACCCTAGCGCACTCTAAGGTAGAGAGAGCTTATATATATATATATATATATATATATATATATATATATATATATATATATATATATATATATATATATAAACACAATAATAATAATAATTGGATTTGAGATGGAGTCGGAGTCGGTAAATTTCTAAAAGGGTGGAGTTTCAAGCCTGGAGTCGGTAATTTTCGCCAAAAGCGTGAGCCGGCGCGAGCTTGTTTGAGTCGGTACTTTGAAGAGGGTGGAGTCGGGAGCCGGAGTCGGAGTCGGAGTCGGAGTTTGAGTCGAGTCGGAGTCGGAAAATTTTTGAACCGACTCCACAACCCTGACTCTGGTGACGCTTCGGCTTCTGCTGATAAGGTGGAACTGTAATCGTTGATGGGATGACCAGGTTCATTCTTTCTTCGACTAAATCCTTATCTCCTCATAATCCATGGTTCGATCGTGCTTGTCTCTGGCCATTCAGGTTAGAGACAGTGCGTATCGGGGGTTGAAAAATTCTCTTCACTCTCGCTAATTTTCATTCAGCAAGAAATCGTTGCAGGGATACTTTCGACGAGCAAAGCGCCGCCAACGAAAGTGTGCTAACCTCCTTGGTTCTCCTACTGACAAATCTTTCCAATTCTCTTTGCCAAAAATAACTTCAAATCTGTCTTTCCTCCTCTTATTTGATCTGATGGTTCTGTTGCTAATTCTCCAACTGAAAAGGCCAACCTCTTCGGTCTCCTCCTATTTTTCTAACTCAACCTCCCTGATTCTTGGCATCCCTCCTCCTTCTCCTCTCCCCAGGTATTCTATGCTTCCTTGCCTGGTAGATTATATTTGACTAGGTAAAAACAGAGCTCCTGAAATCTATTAAATGTTGAAAGGCGTAAGGCCCAGATGGATTCATCCCTTTGAGCTTGAGGGATGTGCAAGCCCGGTACTGTCCAACCCCTTGTTCAGGTATATTCTCTATGTTTCAATATTAACACTTTCCCTCAGTGTTGTTGGAAGCATGCACATGTCCAACCTATTCAACGAAAAGGAAGCCGCTCTGATCCTTCTAACTATCCCCCTATAGCTCTCTAAGATCTTTGAAACCCTTCTCAACTCTCACTTCTTAGATCATCTGGAAACTCATTCCCTTCTTTCCGATCGCCAGTACGGCTTTCGGTGTTCGAGGTCTGCTGGCGATATACTTTCCTATCTAACCGATTTATGGTTTTCCGCCTTTAGGAACTACGGGGAGACTTGCGTGGTGGCGCTTGACATATCCAAAGCATTTGACCGGGTATGGCACGCGTCACTGCTCTCCAAGCTCCCCTCCTTTGGGTTTCCTCCTTCTCTTTGCTTACTTATGTCTAGCTTTTTTTCAAATCGCTCAATATCGGATGTTGTTGATGGGGCGACTTCTTCTTTTTCTGTCAATAGTGGTGTTCCTCAGGGTTCTGTCTTATCTCCTTCTTTATTCCTACTTTTAATTTCAATAGGTTTTCTCAAAAGATGCTGCTCATCTCTCTCTATCCACTCATATGCCGATGACTCAACCCCTTCATTCTCTTCCACTCATTTCACCCTGCTCTCTTTTACTTCTTAGAATTGCCTCTCTATCTTAATCTTCCGAATCTATTCTCGCTTATCTTGGATAGAATTTCCGGGTGGGGTCGTCTCAACTTTGTGAAATTTAATTCTTTAAAAGCTCAACTTCTACAAATCTCCTCTAAAACACCTTCTAACTTTCCTATCTCTTTCGATGGTTCTCTCGTTTCTCCTGTTGACAATATAAACATCCTTGGGCTTAACATAAACAAAAAATGTCTTGGAAACCTCACATCACAACGGTTGCTAGGGCGGCCTCAAAGAAACTGGGAGTTCTGTTTAGACTGAGAGACTTTTTTTTCCTCTTCTTAGTTACTTCCAGCCATATACAAGTGCCTCATCCGCCTCCTTGTATGGAGTACTGCCTTTACATCTGGGGGCTCAGCTTCACCCGGCTTTGACATGCCACAGGGTCGAGTCAAAGACCAAAAGGCTTATAAACTGTTCTGTACTTTCCAGCTCACTTGACCCTCTATCTTTGCGGCGCGATGTTGGTGCTTTAACTATATTCTATAGGTACCGCAGCGGCAAGTGCTCGAGGGAACTTACCACTCGCGTACCACCTCCTTTACGATGTCCTCGTAGCACAAGGGTGCTGTATCTGCGCATGAGTTTTGTGTTGATATTGGTAACTCCAGGCTAGTTCGCTGAGGTGCTTCCTTCTTTCCTGACACTTCTGTTATGTAAAATTCTCTTCCATCTTCTGTGTTTCCTGCTGTATTTAATCTCTCTCACTTTAAAGCCTGGGTCTGTGCTCGTCTTGCGTAATTTACGCTAGTGGGTGAACTTTTGTGTGTACTACACCCCCTCCTTGAATAGGGCTCTGCCCGTGAATGGTGGTGACAACTGTAATAATAATAATAATAATAATAATAATAATAATAATAATAATAATAATAATAATAATAATAATAATAATAATAATAATAATAATAATAATAATAAAAAAAAAAAAAACATTCTGAAAAAAAAAATACAGAATACTGTTTGAAACAGCTCTGTGGTGTTTTGAAACAGAGTTATGTGTTGTGGCTCAATTATGCGACGAAAAGTTAACTGCTGTCTCGTTTGCAGTTTTCTTTTATATATTTTGAAAAACTTTTAAGTACTTGATTTTTTGAAGTTTAAAAATTTTGGCCACATATAATTTTTTTTATTATTATTTTTTTTTTTTTTCATTAAATATTCCAAATGATTTTGTTGTAAATCTGTGTAAATGAAAACGGCGTAGACCATGGACTCCAAATATATATATATATATATATATATATATATATATATATATATATATATATATATATATATATATATATATATATATATATATATATATATATATATATATATATATATATATATATATATATATATATATATATATATATATATATATCTATATATATATATATATATATATATATATATATATATATATATATATATATATATATATATATATATATAGTAGTATATATATATATATATATATATATATATATATATATATATATATATATATATATATATATTTTATTTTTTTTTTCAGAGAAGCTTCGATGGCTTGAAAAATGGAGGGAAAATCCTTAGATTTTAAATTTGGCATAAGAATTTAAATTTTTAATTCATCTTTGTAAATTTTTCATCGCTTAAAAAGTAAGATGAAGTTTTTCAGAGCTCTAGAACGTTTCTTTCGAGCGTATTTTCTGTGTCTTTATGTTTATTTTGCACTTTTATTTGAAGAAAAATCATGTTATCGATATTTTTGACATACTAAACAAAGATCTAATAAATTATCTAATAATTTAATTAGATAAATTAATTATCTGATAGATAAATTATCTGCTAAAACTATCTAATAAATTATTATGAGTATAGAAACGTTTTTCATTAATTTTCTATTTTGCGATGGGAAATTTTTTATCTGTTCATCTAGATAATTTTTATTTAGATAAATTTTTTGATATGACTGAACTTTTTGTCTATGCTCACGGGTAAAAATATATATTTTTATTTTTTATTTTTTTTTTATTTTTTTTTTATGATATAAATAAAAAAAGGTGTAATTCACCCAACAATAGATGCTATTGTGGTGTTCCTCAGGATTCTGTTTTATCACCAATTTTATTCCTACTATTCATCAACGATCTTCTTAGCTGCACTTCTAACTCTGTTCACTCTTATGCCGATGACATAACTCTCCATTCCTCCACTCATTTCAAATGTGCTCCCTCGTTTGTATCTAGAGTTGCCTCTCGTCTACAGCTTTCCGATTCAATTCTTGCGGATCTGGTCGGGATTTCTAAGTGGGGTAACAACAATCTTGTGATATTCAACTCTTTAAAAACTCAACTTCTTCATATACCTCTCTAAAACACATCCCAACTTTCCTATCCCCTTCGACGGCTATAATGTCTCACCTGCAGACACATAAACATTCTTGAACTGAACATAAATAGTGAATTATCTTGGAGACCTCATATCAATTGGTTGCTAAAATGGCCTCAAAGAAACTGAAATTTTTTTCCAGATTGCGTGAATTTTTTTATTCTTCTCAGATACTTCATGCCCTGTTTTGGAATACTGTTCTCACATTTGGGGTGGATCCGATTCCACCCTATTTTTGGACAGGGTTGGAGCTATGGCAAGGAGACATAAACAGTTCCATATACTTTCTGTCTCTCTTGACCCTCTTTCTCTGAAACTTGACATTGGCGCCCATCTCTTTTCTATAG
>JABUQX010025966.1:27500-29690 GCA_015478945.1 Trachelipus rathkii
ACTATAGCCACTGGGGCCTCCCCCGCAAAATTGAATGTATATCCCCTTGATCCTTGATTTTTGGTCAGGGTTCACTCACCCTTGCATGGTGGAGTCTGCTGGGCTGTTAGTTTGACTACCAGAAATTAGTTATATATATTTTTCAGATGTTTTATTTTAACTGTAAACTTGAGTTATATGGTAGTTGTAGTTATAGTTGAAATATTTTCTATAATGCCGGATGAATGGTGCGACATATTTTTGTAGTTAGTCCTTTTTCCTTAATATTTTAATGTTAAATTCCATTTGATCTCTTTCAAAAAAAAAAAAAAAAAAAAAAAAAAAAAAATCTCTATATGTAATTTGGCAATGTGATCTCTTTATCTTTAGACTTGAACTTTTTCCCTTCACTAACTAGGTATATATTTATACTGAGGAATTTAAATTGTGATTTACCAGAGCAAATATTTTTGAAACATTGCAACATCCTAACATCATTTAAAGATAGTATTATGTATATTTTTTTCATTATGAAAAACAAGAGTAAGAAATGTCAAATCATTGAAAGATTTTGAGATTTAGATTTATTAAAAAATGTACTTGCAATCTTTTTTGTGTGAGACCTATTCTTAAGAGGTTTTTGAAAAGGGTTATTTCATTCTTGTATGATTTAGCTATTTTTTTTTTTTTATAAAAGCTCATACCGTGCCTCATCAGCATTGCCCTATTCAAGGAGGAGAGCTCTCTATCATGAGGGATTGAAGCCAGAACTTTTATGCCACAAATTGATCAAATTGGTCACTCGATTTGAACCATATTTATATCATCATTACTTTTTATAACCAAACTACCCCCTCCCTCCCATCCTTTGCTACCTCTCATTAATATAACTAGTGAATAGTTCCTAGGTATCAATTTTCTTTTGTAGAATTTAATCATAGCAACATAGAAAGATTACAAGTGTACAGTAACTTTTAGAACCGGTATTTAAAAACAGTGCTGTGGAACCAGAGGCAAAATTTTTTAGGAGGCGTAGCCAAAGTGAAAAGTTTCAGGAAGGGGGGCAGGGCCAGAGCAGATTTGGTAAATTTAAAGGCTGGAGAGTCAGAGCCAGATACTTTAAAATAATGGAGCTAGAGTAAAAAAAAATACATATAAATATTGACCCTGCAATCCTTTTTAAAAAGGAAAAGATTTTTCAATGCAAATTTACCACATGTTGATTGTAATATTTATTTATTTTGTGCTTTTAAATTCTTTTGGTATAAGCAACTAACATTCCATATTTGTAAATAAAAAATTTTAAAGAAGAAAAATTAAAGTTTTCATCTTTAGAGCAAAAGGGGTTAATTTTTTCCCCCTACTTTGCTGTTTGTGTCTCTGACTGTCTGTTGTATTATTATTATTATTATTATTATTATTATTATTATTATTATTATTATTATTATTAGTAGTAGTAGTAGTAGTAGTAGTAGTAGTAGTAGTAGTAGTAGTACATCTTCTTCTTTTTCTTTTTTTCTTTTTTTTTCTTTTTTCTTTTTTTCTTTTTTCTTTTCTTTTTTTTCTTTTTTTTCTTGTTTTTCTTTTTTTTCTTTTCTTTTTTTCCTTTTTTTTTTTTTCTTTCTTTCTTTTTTTTCTTTCTTTTTTTTTTTTTTTTTTTTTTTTTTTTTTTTTTTCTTTTTTTTCTTTTTCTTCTATTGCCTCCCATACATGAGATGTAACCTATAGTAAATTCAAGAAATGTAAATCCATATTTTTCTTTTATTTCTTTTTCAAAGTTCTTCCCACCTGATGGGCATTGCCCTATTTAAGGAGAGAAACTACTCTTGGTAATCACTACCTAGGATCCAGATGAGGGATCAACCCATGCCTTTTGCCTCATGACTCAATTGCTCTACCATAGTACCACAGTACCACTGTAGCTGTAAACTTTAATTTATTATCTTCAGTCTTACATTAAACATAAATTTTTTTTTTTTTTAGTTGACAAAAGTGTTTTCTGAAGATGATGCATTGATTAACAGAAAGCTTCCACGAGAATTACTGTTAAGGTAGGTTAATATATATATATATATATACATAGTAGTATATATATATATATATATATATATATATATATATATATATATATATAAAGTGGCATGAAAACGCGAAAGCGTTTCAATATAAATGCAACGGCTAAACACCCAAACAATGGAACGAAGCGACAAC
>JABUQX010025967.1:5000-7500 GCA_015478945.1 Trachelipus rathkii
TAGATAAATTTTTAAATTTTAAAGTGTTTTACTCATCCAATTCGATTCAATATTTAGCATTAACCGCGCACCATAAACCATTATAAAACATAATTTTAATGCGATAGATCTTCCTAAAGAGACACAAATAAAATCGAAATATACTCATCATCATAAATTTCATTAACAGTTTTTTCGTCAGAGGAACCGGAACTTCCTAATCTAATTAATCTACATAATAAATAACAATACAATAATTTTAATAAAAGAAGATTCACGCATGTAACTATGCCCATAGATAGACAAAATAGATGTTTTAAAAATACTAAATTTTAATACCCATTAAAATTTAATTAGTTTTCATTCTTCTAGAAAAAAGGAGATATTCTTCGTTAATAGGGACCATCAAACCGGCCACTTTTACAACATACGATGTTCCATTAGCCGTAACGTTTTTATCAAATAAATTTTATTAATCCTAAAAAAAACACAGTTACAATTTTTCTTCTATAAACTTGAATTTTTATTACTTTCATTGCACGGAAAATCTTTACAATTACCGTATACAAATATTTCTGTTACACATTTTAACCTCCTTTCCATCCCAGATTTGGGGAAGTGGGAGAGAGAATGAGGGGAATTCCTCTCATTTTCTCTCGCTCAATGTAATAACGTTTTCCTTGGAAGCATCTGACTAACTTTATAGGAAAATACGGAGTTTTTCCTTACAGGCTATCTATAAATTATCTTATGCTGTTCAAAAAAACAAATCCATTTACTTTTTTATTTCCATAACATTGATTAAGCTGCCGTGTCTAATATATTTTAATTACCTTTAATAAAAAAACAAAATAATTATAAATTAATCTTGCACTCAAAAAAGACCTTTGTTATCCTGCGCGGAGAGGAACTTCTATGCCTCTTTCGATGCTCTCTGAGCAACATTACAAGTGGATTCAGCGCTTTAACAGACAGCAATTTTGAGTATTTTGGCGTATTCGGTTTTCTTCCCAAGTTTCTTTATTACTCTCGACTTCATCGTAGAGAGTTTTATTTTTTTTCTTGTTGTTGCTATTTGCGGACTCACTTGTTCTCATCCAAATTTTGAAGTTAAGCCTACTTCGTTGAGTAACAGGCTAGACTGTTTGGACTGTGAGTCAAAGTCAAGAATCTGATTTTTCTCTTCTTCAGTTTCAAATTTTAGAGAAAGCTTTTTCTTAAGTGCTTTTGGAGGATCTCAAAGGTGGGGAGTTCTTCTCTCTACCCACCCCCCTTTTGCATCTCAAAGCTTCCTTGTTGTTGTAGAAATTCGATGGAAGATCTCTTTTTTTTATTTTTATTTTTTGAACGGTGCTATTCAGTTTATAAAAGGACTATTTACTGGGTAACGACTTTTTTTTTTTTAATTTCTTTTACAACAAGAAACTTTCTTCACGCTAGCACTTACGTTTTTAGTATTAACAATATACTCTCAAGAATTACTTCTTTTTAATAACTTATTAAAAAATTTTTTCACTTGAGTAATTATACTGTACACTTTCATAATCACCGCGTTATTTATTATTATTATTATTATTATTATCTGGCCCTTTTTATCAGAATTAGTTGATATTGAAGATTTCCTATTATGGGGATTGAACCAACAAATGTACAGCGAGATGATGAGGTCATTAATTAATTAAACATAGAATTAAATCACTCACCTCTCGGGAACAATAATTAATATAAAGGAAGGTGTATAAAAAATAGTTAATGTTATTTCCTTTATTAATATTCTTTTCTTTTTATGGTTTGATCGCAGATCAATAATTAGATGATTTTGTTATCTTACATAATAAATAAGGACTTTGTCATTGACAATTCAAGCACATTTTCGTGATTACTCGAATCCAAATATTATATAAATTTCATTTTGAACAGTTGGCAGAGTAGGGAACATATATTGAATTCATCGCTGCTCACTAGATCTCTTTTCACAATTCTCCGATTATTTTTTTATATCTCAATTATAATTTCACTTATGATCAAAACTCTGTATCCCAATATTGACACTTACAAGAGATACTTTATCAGGCATACTTCATTATATAATTAACACTTCATTTTAAACAAAATAATATATTTAGCTTCCGCCATCATGCCCTGGGCACCGTCTTTTAGACACTCTGATTGTAAGTATTGTTTTTGTTGTAAATGTCTTGCTTTGAAAACTGCCATCCCTTTCCTCGGTGCACATATATAACAGGGTAGGAGAACAGACTTCTATTGCTGTTTCTCAATTTGAAATAACATAAAAAAGAATTAAAGAATAGTTATGTTGATCTTATAAGATGAAAGCAATTTACCGACATTAATAAAGTACACATAAATTTTCAAGTGCACTTTGTTTGTACTCTACATAAAAGCTTTCGCTCAAATGAGTTCTGCTTTTTTTTTATTACAATTAAAGATATAAAGCACTTATTAGTATAGCACTGTTACCAGTACAATATATATATATAATATTTATATTATTATATAT
>JABUQX010025967.1:15000-17500 GCA_015478945.1 Trachelipus rathkii
GGTGAAAGAGATCTAGTAGAGCACATGGAATTCTAATATATTCCCCACTCTTGCCAACTGTTCAAATGAAATTATATATTTGGATTCAGTAATCACGAAAATGTGCTTGAATTGTCAATGACAATCCTTATCTTATTATGTTAAGATAATAAAAATCATCTAATTTTGATCTGCGATCCAAACCATAAAAAAGAAAAGATATTACTTAAAGGAAAATAACATCAACTATTTTTTTATACACCTTCCTTTATATTAATTATTGTATTCGAGAGGTGAGTGATTTAATTCTATGTTTAAATAATTAATGACCTCATCATCTCGCTGTACATATTGTGGTTCAACCCCAGAATAGTGACCTTCAAATATCAACCTATCTGATAAAAAGGGCCAGATAATAATAATAATAATAATAATAAATAACGCGGTGATAATGAAAGTTGTACAATATTAATTACTCAAGTGAAAAAAATATTTTAATCATTATTAAAAAGAAGTAATATCTGAGAGTATTTGTTAATACTAAAAACGTAGTGCTAGCACCGTGAAGAAAGTTTCTTGTTGTAAAGAAATTAAAAAAAAAGAGTCATATACCAGTAAATAGTTTTTTTAAAAAATAAATAAGCACCTTTCAAAAAAAAAAAAACAAAAAAGAGATCTTTCATCGAATTTCTACAACAACAAGGAAGCTTTGAGATGCAAAAGGGGGGTGGGTAGAGAGAAAAATTCCCCACCATTGAGATCCTCCAAAAGCACTTAAGAAAAAGCTTTCTCTAAAATTTGAAACTGAAGAAGAGAAAAATCAGATTCTTGACTTTGACTCACAGTCCAAACAGTCTAGCCTGTTACTCAACGAAGTAGGCTTAACTTCAAAATTTGGATGAGAACAAGCGAGTCCGCAAATAACAACAACAAGAAAAAAATAAAACTCTCTACGATGAAGTCGAGAGTAATAAAGAAACTTGGGAAGAAAACCGAATACCCCAAAATACTCAAAATTGCTGTCTGTTAAAGCGCTGAATCCACTGGTAATGTCGATCAGAGAGCAGCAAAGGAGGCATAGGAAGTCCTCTCCTGCGCAAATGGTATTTTATTTTTTGTAAGTGCAAATTTAATTTTGTAATTATTTGTTTTATTAAAAGTAAGTAAAATATATTAGACTCGGCAGCATAATAATGTTATAAGTATTAAAAGTGAATAGATTTGTTTTGTTGACATAGGATAATTTATAGATACGCATGTAAAGGAAAACTCTCGTATTTTCCTAAAAAGTTAGTCAGAAAGGAACTTATTCATAGCGAACGAGAATGAGGGAATTCCCCCATCATTCTCACTCCCAGTCCCCCACGCTGGAGGGAACAGGAGGTTAAAATGTGTAACAAATATTTGTAATACGGGGATCGTAAGATTTTCCGTGAATGAAGGTAATAAAAATTCTGTTTAAGAAGAAAAATTTGTAACTGTGTTTTTTTAGGATAATAAAATTTATTTGGTAAAAACGTTACGGCTAATGGAAATCGTATTTGTAAAATGGGCCGCTTATGATGGTCCCATTAACGAAGAAATATTCCTTTTTCTAAAGAAAGAAAACTAATAAATTTAAGGGTATTAAAATTTATATTTTAAAATATCTATTTTGTGAAGACCTTGAGTCTATGGGTAATCTCCCTATTAAAAATTATTGTATTTTATTTATTAAGTATGATAATTAGATTAGGAAGTTCGGTTCCTCTGACGAAAAATGTAATGAAATTATGATAATGAGTAATATACGATTTTATTTTATGTGTCTTTAGGAAGATCATCTGCTTAAAATTATTTTTATAATGTTTTATGGTGCCGGTTAATGCTAATATATTGATCGAACTGATGAGAAAACACTTAAAATTTAAAAATTTATAAATATATTATATATATATATATATATATTATATATTATATATATATATAATATAATTATATATATAAATATATATATATATATATATTATATATATAATATATATATATATAATATATAGTATATATATATAATAATATATATTTATATATATATATATCAAGAGGCGACTCCTGCACTCGTGCTACTTGTGCTCGCACGACGTTAACATTATAGAAACGATTTATTTTTGCAAATTTTCATAATGTTACGATAAAAATCTCTTATTTTTTTTGCGAAAGTTGGACAAATAAATGAAATTATTATGCAAAATTAAAACGAAAAATGTAAGAATAACCGCTATTAAATAACGCTTTTAACCCATTAAAAATAGCGGCAGTTCATGCCCATATCGGATGGCGGAGATGGCATCTGTGAATTTAGATTGATTTTTAAACATTTAAAGGTAATCTGAATCGAAGCTACAGAAAACGTTTAGAAAAGAAAACCGGTTAGAAAGAAGAACTATTTAATATATATTATATAATATAGTATATATATATAGTATATATATAATATATTATACTATATAATATATATATAATATATAATATATATAATAAT
>JABUQX010025967.1:22500-25000 GCA_015478945.1 Trachelipus rathkii
AAATAAAGCAAAGAAATATTAAAATTATTTATAGTTAAACGCTTCGTATTGATTACAATTATGATTAAGGAGATAGAACTAAAGAAATTAGTTCCAAGTAAAGTATTAGTGGACTTGCTACTTCTATTTTTCGCAAGCCCACTAATACTTACTTGGGACCAATTTCTTTATTTCTATCTCTTTATTCATAAAATCTGCGGGCTAAGGCCCAGATATTACAGCCTTTGTTACTTTTCTATTGGAAGTTTTCCATGAGAAATCAACCCTTTCGCCGATAAATTTTCTACGCTTTAATCTTATATCCCTCTAACCTTATTTGATAAACTTGTTTATTCGTTTCTCGAAAACACTTATCGCCCTAAAACAATGACATAGGATGTTCCTAAACTTCCTGTTTATGCTCGGCTTCAATACATTTCAATGATTTCATTTCAGATTAGAAACATCTTAAAACAAAAAAATTTTCCAACAATGCAAAGTTCTTATGTTTTTATTAACAACAAACTCAGTTGGCAAGTTTCTTTAAGATTTAGGAAGGCATCCCCATGAACTCGACGGTCACCAATCTTGTTTAAAAATAAAATGTGCCGACTGCAAACGTCGATAATGTAGGTCAAACTTACAAAAACTAAAGATGCGAGCCTTCAAACACATGGATATTTCCTTTCGAATATCTCCCCATACTCAACCAGAGAATTTAGCCTGTCAAGAATCGCTATTGATCTCAATCACTTCTCTTAATCTTCTTTCAAAAATTCTCCATCTATCAAAATGCTTTTACAGCATGAAGAACTTAAAAATTTGGTCTTATAATATAAATAAAATCACTTAACCTACATTAACATCCATAAGAGACTTCTTGGCATCGGGATTTGCCTAAACTAATTTCACCGAATTTCGTGCAAAGGCGAACACAATTTCTTACGAGGTTTACTTTCGTTTTGCAGAACAATTGGAATCAAGCTTTTTGTGATGGAGCCCGATCGTTCTCGGATAACAAAAAAAAAATAAATAAAAAAAAAAATAACAATAAAAAATAACATGGTTGCTATATTACAAGAAAAAATTGATTCAAAATATTGTGATGAAGCTTTTAATCGATTTGGAAAGAATTAGATTTAAAGCTTGATTTTTTTGAATGAAATATTCATCAATTCAAACGGCCTACAACGCTGCCATCTTGTTTTTTGTTTACACATTTTCGTAAAAACGTACTAAATTTAGCAATCACAGGAAATAAGCATTTCTTAGGCTTCAGAATTCCTTACGTTTGGTAAGCATTTCTTACGATTTTGGACTAACGTTTAGCAAAAACGAACGCAGAACTTCGAGCCATCTCTTACGTTTCGTAAGCACAAAATCAAAATTCGGAAAACGTCTAATTAACAATAGGTGGGAAGAGAGACACAGAAATTATCAGACAAATGCGGAGTAATATATTATTATAATATATATATATATAATTTTATATATTATATATAATATTATATTATATATATATATATATATTTATTATATATATATATATATAATATTAATATATATATTAGATATATCATATATATATATATATATTATATATATTATATATATATATATATATATATAGTATATAATATATATAATATATATCGAAATCAATTTAAAGAACGCAAAATGTGTGGTATCGGCTAAAGGTATCGGCAAAATTTTGCCGCATAACGATACGATACGATTATACTACTCTCAAAATTCCCGATACCATACCATTTCGAGTACCATCAAAATCGACGATACCACGATACGATACGCATACCATCGGTATCGTGTGCACACTAATATATATATTATATCTATATATTATTAAATTAAATAATAATATATATATAATATATATATAATTTATTTATATTATATATATATATATATATTTATATATATATATATATATATATATATAGTATTATATCATATATATATATATATATATATATATATAATATATATATATATATAGTATATTAATATATATTATATATATTATATATTATATTAGAATATATATATATATATTCGTTCAATTACTCTGTGTGTGGAGGAGCTATGCTCCTTCTATTAAACTCTATTCATTGACGATCTGTCACCAGAGAGGCTGTAGGCCTGCGACACAGCGTTTTGAAATAAAAGTTGGAAGAAAGTTTATCGGTAAAAATAGATAAAATTCTACGAATTCGGCCAACTTTAAAATTTTTTTAAAAATGTTATTATTATAATTAAAGGCTGGGTGTTCTTCTTGCTTGTCCGGGAGTCACCAGATGTACTGAATACAGACTATATAATAATCTTTTATAATCTTTATATGTAATAATAAAGCTAGAACTCAATTTGAGGCAAAAGCTATTATTATGAGAGGAGTACAAACAACGCATCTCTGAAAATTATGATGTTATTTATTATGTACGGTAAAATTGCTTACATTTTATAAGATCACACATAACTATTTTTATCTTCCTTTATGTTA
>JABUQX010025967.1:30000-37500 GCA_015478945.1 Trachelipus rathkii
AAGGAATGGTCGCCACATGTCATTTTATACTACTACTTAGCCATTGTATATGCACAGACGCTTGCGCATACATGTATATGCGCTTGCGCATAACATCTTCTATCTTCTGATGCGAATCATCCCACCCACAAGAATGAACAAAGGAATTGTGGGAATTTAAAAAATGTGACTCTCCATGTCACTGACAGAACTGGAACTCGACCCGTAGCCTCTTAAGGAAGTGTGTTGGACTTAACTAATTGGGCTCCGTCTGAATGCCCTTTAATATATAAACAAATGTTACTTATATATAAATCATTTTTTGCATACAAAAATTTTGGAAATAGCTATTTCCATATTAAAAGTTTAGAAAAAGCGCATCTCGATTTTGCATTTTATATAAAAAAAATTTTATATATAAAATATATAATATAATATATATATATATATATATATATATTATATATTATATATATATATATATAATATATATGTATATATATATATATATATATATTATATTAATATATATATATATATATATTATATATATACACACGAGAGAGAGTAAAATCGCTATCATCCATACACAACAACATACATATAAACCTACTACACACTCATCACATACACACACACACCACACCCACAACACACACACATCACACCCGTTACGCTACTTATACACACACACACACACCGCTTGGATACTTATACACACACACACATACACCCACCCTAGCACTTACACTCACATCTGCAACTACACAACACTATTAGGGATACGATGCCTAGACACATCACCCACCTAATATACACACACCCACCCCTTACCGACCTGCCATGGATACTATACACCAACCCTAGCTCAACACCTACACCCACGTCTACACACACTATGACACTATGCACACACGCACATCCCGCTAGGCTATTTATACATCACACACAACATAGCTAGGCCTTTTATACACACATACACCTACCCATAAGGCACTTACGCTCACACCTATACCTACACACACAAGCACACATACCTAGACACATGCATCCACCCTTGATACATATACCAGCCGTAGCTCAACGACCTACACTACACACCACACACACATAAAATAATTTTAATAATATATAATATATAAAAAACTTTTTTTTTTAAAACTTTTAAAAAAAAAAAAAAAAATAAAAAAAAATGGAAAGTCATGAAATGAGTCATGTATCAGGGAACGGTATCCAGAGGAGCGTTTGGGGGTAAAGCTCCATCAGCGACTAATTCACAATTGATGAGTCGAGTACTGAGGCCATGTAGTTACACTCTAAAACCAGGAAAAGCTGACCAATAACATTAAAATTAGAAATCTATTTAAGAAGTTATGCCAATATAAATAATGAAAAAGAATGAGGAATGAGAAAGGAAGAAAAAAAACTAGAGAGTGTCTTATATATAATTATTTTATTTTACTACAACTGTACGAAATTTTATTAAAAACATTAACATTACATACCTTAAAGCAGTAAATCAGTAAATCAATAGAGGTGTTACCTAACACAGAGGGGGGGATTAGTATGCTTTTGTTTTACTGCTTTACTGCTTTAACTCATGTTTTACTGCTTTAACTCATGTTTTACTGTTTTAAACTTATAATGTTTTATGGCTTAACCTCACATAATTTATAACATTACATACCTTAGAAAGCCAGTAAAATCAGTAAATCAATAGAGGTGTTTTTACCCTAACACCTAGGGGGATTAGTATGCTTTTGTTTACTGCTTACTGCTTTAACTCATGTTTTACTGCTTTAACTCATGTTTTACTGCTTTAACTCATATGTTTTACTGCTTTAACTCACATATTCATTAACATTACATACCTTAAAGCAGTAAATCAGTAAATCAATAGAGGTGTTACCTAACACCAAGGGGGGATTAGTATGCTTTTGTTTTACTGCTTTACTGCTTTAACTCATGTTTTACTGCTTTAACTCATGTTTTACTGCTTTAACTTTCTGCTTTACTGCTTTAACTTTCTGCTTTACTGTTTTAACTTTCTGCTTTACTGCTTTAACTCATAGATTTATTAACATTATGTTTTTTATTTTGTTTTAATACTTTTTATTTATTTTTATTATTATTTTTATTTATTTTTATTATTATTTTATTATTTTTATTATTTTATTTTTATTATTTTTATTATACTTAGTGTTATTCACTTCATGCCTATTGTTATTATTATTTAGAACACACCTACACACGTGAGCGTGCGCACACACACACACACACACACACACACACACATGCGGTCACACACACACACACTTACACTTATACACACATTCACTATGATACTTATACACACATTCACTATGACACTTACATTTATCCATAGACACTTACATTTACACTTATACACATGCGGTCACACACACACACTTACACTTATACACACATTCACTAATGATACTTTAATACACACTTCCCTATGACATCTTACTTATCCATAGACAAGCTTAACATTTACAACTTTACACTCACACACAGATTTACTTACACTCACACAGATTTACTTACACACACACCAGATTTACTTACACACACAGATTTACTTACACTCATACACAGATTTACTTACACACACAGATTTACTTACACTCGCACACAGATTTACTTACACTCATACACAGATTTACTTACACACACAGATTTACTTACACTCACTCACACATATAACGTATAATTTATTAAAACATTTTATGTTTTAATTAAACACGTACATTTATATTACTCATTCAAATATAACTAAAATTATTTCAAAGTTTCTTAAAACTTCTATAATAAATCAATCATTATCTTTGAACAAAGAATTTATTATTAACTGTTAATACTTTTTTGTTTATAAATTTTATAACTATCAAGTTTTAAAATAACTTTTACTAAAATTTTTGGAAATTTTATTAAAAACATATATTTTACGAACCTTAAAGCAATAAATCATATAATGCAGTAGGCCAGCCCCTAGCACTCCTCTACATCAAGCTATGCCACGTTTTGTTCTATTGACTTACTACTTGCTTTGCATCATCTTTAGCCATGTAATAAGTATAAAATAACAAAATAAGTTCTTCTCTGCTAACATAACATGTATTTTATTAAAATCATTCTAAGTTTTTATTTAAAAATAACAATTATTCACTTACATTTATATTATTCACTCGATGTTAACTAAAAATATTTCAAAGTTTTTTAAATAATTCGGGTTTTCTTTATTATTTATTATAATCATTATATAAGGTTGTCGCTGTCACTGAAAACACAACAACCGCACTCCTTACAGATACGGAACTGACCTCTCTCTGTAAAATGTGTTGAAATAACTACTTTAGGTCTAAATTTAGGATAATCCTTTTTGTAACCCGGGGCGAATTAAGCCTAATTCCAGGTCAAAATATATTTCAAACTGACCTTTTTCTGTAAAATGTGGTGCAATAACTACGTTAGGCCTCAAATTTAGGCTAAATTTAGGATAAGCCTTTTTGTAGACGGGCTAATTTAATCCTAATACCCAGGTCAAAAGGTAATTCCCGTATAGACAAGAATCATTGATTATTATTTTTATGAAAATATTTCAAACTGAAAAATGCTGGATCGGTAAGATCCTTTAAGCAGGTAAAAAAGAAATGTTTTCCTTACTTGTGAGTGGACGGATTAATCCTTATCTCTATATGAACCTCGTATGTGATTGGTCGAGAATTATTTTTAATCGTCTTTTGAAAATTAACTTTGTTCTTTCAACTTGTATTTGAGCAGGTGTGTGTTTTATTATCTTTTTAGACCCAAACTCATTTTAAAATCATAGTCATTTTAGCTGTTAAGCGGTGCACAAGTTACCTGATTTGTATTAAAAGTGTTTTATTTTTACTAAGTGTATATCATATTTATAATAAATATTTACATTGAGGAATAATTATTAATTTCACTAGAATAGATAATAATTAATTCACTAGTTCATAAGCTAACCACCAGGGCTCAGCATGAGCCCCACCCGCAAGGCAGCCAACCCCGCACCCGCTGGTGCGTCCCGCCGCGTCCCCCGCCGCCGCGTGCGCCGCAGGCGCAATATTTTCCGCCCGCCGCGTGCGCCCGCATGCGCCCGCGGGCGCCCGCAGGCGCCATATTCCCGCGCGAATGAAATATATATATTATATATTTATATATATATATATATATAATATATATATTATATATATATATATATATAGTATATATATATATATATAATATAATATATTATATATATATATATAATTATTGTGGTGTGGGATGAGTGTAAGTGTCTATGGGTGAACGTCGTGTTCTATGTGTTGTGCGTATGTGTGAGAAATAAGAGATATAGTGTACTTGTTATAGTGTAAGTGTAAGTGGCCATGGGGTAAGTGTAACTGCTTATTAAGCTGAATCATCAAAAGGTGGTATCAAAGATGACGCCAACAAAGAGAGTCATCAAAGATGAACCACCAAAGCTGAGGTACCAAAGCTAAGTTAATTAAAGTTAAGGAATCAAAGCTGAGGTATCAAAGTTAAGGCATCAAAAAGCTGAGGCATCAAAGTTGAGGCATCAAAACTGAGACATCAAAGTTGAGGCATCAAAAGCTGAGGCATCAAAGTTTAGGCATCAAAATAACGAGTGGGTGGGTGGTATGTGCGTGTGTGTGTGTGTGTGTGTGTGTGTAATGTGTGTGTGGGGTGTGTGGTTCTAATAATAACAATAGGAATGAAGTAAATAACACTACGTATAAAAATAATAAAATAAAATAAAATGTTTTAATAAATTATAGGTTATATGTGTATGAGTGTGCGTGGTGTGTGTGTGTGGGGGTATGTGTGCGGTGTGTTTGTGTAGTAGTGTTCTAAATAATATAACAATAGGCATGAAGTAATAACACTAAGTATAATAATAAACACTAAAATAAAAATGTTTTAATAAATTAATACGTTATATGTTGTTAACATATATTCGTGTTGTGTGTGTGTGTGTGTGTAAGTGTGCGTGTGTGTGTATGTGTGTTCTAAATAATAATTCGCGCGGGACATATTGCGCCTGCGGGCGCACGCGCCGGCCGGGAACGCGGAAATATTGCGCCTGCGGCCGCACGCGGCGGCGGGGACGCGGCGGGGACGCGGCGGGCGGGTCGCGGGGTTGGCTGCCTTTGCGGGTTGGGCTCATGCTGAGTCCTGGTGGTTAGCTTATGACTAGTGAATTAATTATTATCTATTCTAGTGAAATTATAATTATTCCTCAATGTAAGTATTTATTATAAATAGGATATACACTTAGTAAAAATAAAACACTTTTTATACAAATCAGATAACTTGTGCACCGCTTAACAGCTAAAATGACTATGATTTTAAAATGAGTTTGGGTCTAAAAGATAATAAAACACACCCCTTCTCAAATACAAGTTTAAAGAACAAGTTAATTTTCAAAAGACGATAAAATATTTCTCGACCAATCACATACGAGGTCATATAGAGATAAGGATTACTCCGTCCACTCACAAGAAAGGAAACCATTTCCTTTTTACCTGCTTAAAGGATCTTACCGATCCTACATGTTTTCAGTTGGAAATATATTTTAAAATAATAATAATAAATGATTCTTGTCTATACGGGAATTACCTTTTGACCTGGTATTAGGATTAAATCGTCCGTCTACAAAAAGGCTTATCCCATAATTTTAGGCCTAAATTTAGGCCTAACGTAGTTATTTCACCACATTTTACAGAAAGAGGTCAGTTTGAAATATATTTTGACCTGGAATTAGGTTTAATTCGCCCCGGGTTACAAAAAGGATTATCCTAAATTTAGACCTAAATTGTTTTTTCAACACATTTTACAGAGAGAGGTCATTTTCGTATCTGTAAGGAGTGTGCGGGTTGTTGTGTTTTCTTGTGATGGATTGTCAATGTACATAGATAATATAATAATAATAATAAAGAAAACCCAAAATTATTAAGAAAACTTTGAAATATTTTTTAAGTTAACATCGAGTGAATAATATAAATGTTAGTGAATAATTGTTATTTTTAATAAAACTTAGAATGATTTTAATAAAATACATGTTATGTTAGCAGAGAAGAACTTATTTTGTTATTTTATACTTATTACATGGCTAAAGATGATGTAAAGCAGTAAGTCAATAGAACAAAACGTGGCATAGCTTGATGTAGAGGGGTGCTAGGGGCTGGCCTTACTGATTTACTGATTTATTGCTTTAAGGTTCGTAAAATATATGTTTTTAATTAAAATTTTAGTAAAAGTTATTTTAAACCTTGATGATAGTTATAAAATTTATAAACCAAAAAGTATTAACAGTTAATAATAAATTCTTTGTTCAAAGATAATGATTGATTTATTATAGAAGTTTTAAAAAACTTTTAAAATATTTTTAGTTATATTTGAATGATTAATATAAATGTACGTTGTTAAATAAAACAAAAAAATTTTTTAATAAATTTTATGTTTTATGTGTAATTAAGTGTACGTAAATCTGTGTGTGTAAGTAAATCTGTGTATGAGTGTAAGTAAATCTGTGTGCGAGTGTAAGTAAATCTGTGTGTGTAAGTAAATCTGTGTATGAGTGTAAGTAAATCTGTGTGTGTAAGTAAATCTGTGTGTGTGTGTTAAGTAATCTGTGTGAGTGTAAGTAAAACTGGTGTATGTAAGTGTAAATGTAAGTGTCTATGGATAATGTTAAGTGTCATACAGTCGATGTGTGGTATAAGTATCATAGTGAAATGTGTGTATAAGTGTAAGTGTGTGTGTGTGACCGCATGTGTATAAGTGTAAATGTAAGTGTCTATGGATAAATGTAAGTGTCATAGTGAATGTGTGTATAAGTATCATAGTGAATGTGTGTATAAGTGTAAGTGTGTGTGTGTGTGTCCGCGTGTGTAGTGTGTGTGTGTGTGTGTGCGCACGCTCACGTGTGTAGGTGTTCAAGTTAATAATAACAATAGGCATGAAGTGAATAACACTAAGTATAATAAAAAAAAAAAAAAAAAAAAAAAAAAAAAAAATAATAATAAAAATAAATAAAAATAATAATAAAAATAAATAAAAAGTATTAAAACAAAATAAAAAACATAATGTTAATAAATATATGAGTTAAAACTGCAGTAAAGGCAGAAAGTAAAACAGTAAAGCAGAAAGTTAAAGCATACTAATCGTTAAAGCCGTAAAACATGAGTTAAAGCAGTAAAAACATGAGTTAAAGCAGTACAACATAGTAAAACAAAAAGCATACTAATCCCCCCTTGGTGTTAGGTACACCTCTATTGAATTTACTGATTTACTGCTTTAAGGTATTAATGTTAATAAATATGTGAGTTAAAGCAGTAAAACAATGAGTTAAAGCAGTAAAACATGAGTTAACGCAGTAAAACATGAGTTATTAAAAGCAGTAAAGCAGTAAAACAAAAGCATACTAATCCCCCCTAGGTGTTAGGTAACACCTCTATTGATTTA
>JABUQX010025967.1:45000-50354 GCA_015478945.1 Trachelipus rathkii
TTCTCATACACAAAATATTACTCATTTATATATGATGAAATATTCTGGTTGGAAACAAGCTCGAGGGCAGAGCTCTCTCATTTAATATCTAACCTCGTGGGACAAAAAGCTGAGGAGGTAATAAATCTCTAGGTTTTGTAATTTTATTAATAAATAAATATTGTGGTATTTATGCTGATAAAAATATTAACTATCTGAGAAAATTATCTAAATAGAAGGTTATTTAAATGTTCTATGAATGTAATCTAAAGCATGTAAACAAAAATCAATACATGCAACCAAATTATGAAATGTATATTTAATATCTTAATCGAAGTGTTTTTATTACAGCGTAAATTGTTTATGTGTAATATTATTCCTAATTTTCCTTATTAAATTTCCTAGGTTTTTTTTTTACTGTCGATTTGAATCTCTGCGGAAACGCACAAAAATAAATTGGATATTGATACTGAGTGTTACTCCAACTCCTTGATAGTTCACTTATTTCTCAAGAAGAAGAAATTTGTGACAACTGACGGCACATTGTCAGGATCCGACGGATCTTCTCAAGAAGTCAGAAATTGCAGGCAAATGATTCATAGACAGTACAGTAAAACCTCACTCGGCGTCCCCATAAAACCCTCCAAGGAGGAGGGCAGGATAAATAAGTAAGAATAACTTCACAATGAAGAACCTACTTCTTTAAATCAGAATGACCTCTACTAGAGGCTCCAATTCGATTAAATTTATATATAAATATATAATATGTATATATATATATATATAATATATATATATATATATTATATATATATAATAATGTACATGAAAAATTGTTTTTAATAAAATATGTTCCGGAACGTTTCGCGAGACTGGCCAGTCGTATTATAAACAAAAGAAAAAAAAAATATTTTTTTGTATTATTCTTCTTAGTGAATAATACCCTTGTGATAATCTTTATATTTTCGTAAAATTGCCCTTACAGTGTATGCTACGCTAATTTTAAGGTAAAAATTTACATAATAAATAAATATTGATAGGTCTATGTAATTTGTAATTTTAAGGGAAAATTTGATGGTGGGGTGATATTAGTAAACAAAGCTTCATATTGGAAAAATAGTGGATGGTGATAATCTAATCAAAGAAATTTTTGATAAAATCTACACTCAAATTCCTCTCTCTTTATAAATTCTTAACTATAATCCTCTTTCTATCCCTTCTACATTATATATATATATATATATATATATATATATATATATATATATATATATATATGATTGTGTGTGTGTGCGAGAAGCATATATAAACATTATACTATTCAAGGAAGGAAGAGAAGTTACAGAAAAGAAAGAGAAAGAATTTGCACTCTGAAGTGCTCCATCGAAGCATTTGAAGCAAGGCACAAACACACACGCGTCTTTGTGATCCAAACACAATCACCGCTCACAATCCTTAACTTCCCTCTCTACTCCGCTAGACTTATATACAAAATGGCGTCTCTTGAAGCCACAAAACAAATTTGATAAAACTTTTTTTTTGTTGATGATGCTAACTTGCTATTGGAATTTAAATTTTAAACATAATATATAATAAAATCAATTTAAAATAAAAAGATTGTTTAAAATGGAACCATTTAACTTTGTAAAAATTAACAAAAAAAAAATATAATATATATATATATATATATATAAATTATATATAATATATATTATATATCGGCGGAAATAAACTCCACCAACTATATATATATATATATTTTAGAACCAGCAGCAGGAACCAGGCGAAGGTCCACTCCCAAGGTCCTAGACCCTCAGACTATTTTTGGAAGATATATATCATATACAGGCAAGCTGAATTTTCAGATAGTTTTTTTTTTGAATGAATTCGATTCAACATTCATCCCTGATGATATATAGAGTAAATTCATCGAGGAGAAGTCAAAAGTAGTAGCAAATAACCACGGTCGATAAGGAAAAAACTTCGGCAATTTTTTCACAAACTTGCAAGAAACCCTACATTTTGTGCAAATTTTTTAATAAGTGATTTACCTTTTAGGTAATTTTTCAATAATAATATTTATATATATATATATATATATTATATATATATATATATATATTATATATATATTAAAGGGGTGTTACGGTAAAACCTAATAGTGCTAATATCGTGTATTACGGCCGCGTTGCATGTTTTAAGTGACCGCGTTAAAGATATTTCGTTCCACTTTCGTGTTTAATTTTAAGTAGTAAGGATGGCAGATGGACTAAATCTAGACCAAAGGGAGAATGGAAATGCAAATGAGGAGTTAGAGAGAGATAATGAAAATCTCGAGGTGAATGAAGGAGATAGCGCCCAAGGACAAGGACATGAAGGTCCAGGGGGGGGTAGCGATGTGCAAGGGACCCCTCCAGCACCAGTTCCAGATCCGAATATTGGCCAAAATCCTGATCACACTCTTCTGAGGCAAAACCCCCACGGTATTGGAGAAGTAGTACCTCCAAGGAGAGAGGACCATCCCCCCTATTACTTGAAAACCGCCATAGTGGACAGCACACTGGATTCACAATTGATGCCCAGCACCGCACAGGGCGCCGTACCGAAAAAGAGCCGAATAAACTGGGGTGCCACAGACCCTCAGACACCGAAACCCCATGGGAATAAATGGGAAGGTAAAGAAATAACCGTAGGTGCTCTACAAGGGCTAGAAGACCCATTATTGAATCCCGATCAGGTCAGGAGACCAGCTCTCCCACCTGCAGGGTACAACCAGGCTGCACAGCCACCGCACCGACCCCTAGGTGGGACAACAGGGTACAGCATGGCTACACAGCCACCGCACCAACCCCTAGGAGGGACAACAGGGCACAGCATGGCTGCTCAGCCACAGATACAACCTCAAGGAGGGACACCAGGGAACAACACATATCATAGTGGCCACCCACAGGGTGCCCCCCCTCCATCTTTTCAGCATAGTGGTTTTCAATACAGCGGTATTCCACCAGGTACACCCCTATGCCTAACCAGTCGTATTCTTATCCCGGAATGTGGAATGGATATCCCTATATGCCTCAAACACCAGGAGTCCCAGTCTACCAAGCAAATCTTTTTACACCTGCCCTGCCTGAGGTGCCAGAAGCTTTGAAACTCCATGGTAAAAGTTTAAAGACCAGACTCTGGACTGGCATCCAGTATGAGGAGTATGTTGTTTCATTAAAGGAAAAACTCAGTGCTTTAGGCGCTCTAACAGAAGAACAAAAGATTACTTTTGCCAGATCATCCATTACATCGAATTTAGATAGTGAAGCTAGGCATTATTTGCTCCATGATCCTGTTTTCTCTCGGTTTAAAAACTTAGAAGATTTTTTGGCACAGTTGAAGTCATACCTTCAACCGGAAGATAGAAGAAATGTTTTCGAGATCTGGGTGGACTTTGTAGAATATAAAAGAGGGAAAGAACAACTTTTTACAGATTTCATAGTAGGATTAAAGAGTAGGCTTAGAAAATATCAGAGTAGGATGTATGACCTCGATAAGGAGGCAATGTTTAATTCTAAACATATAAAGGTAATGATCATTGGTAAAATCATGCAGAACCTGTCAGAACGCAGGGATGGTGAGAGATTAAAAGACAAAATATTGCAAGCCATCGATATGGAAATAAGTTTAGCTGAATTGTTAGACAAATTATATCTAATTTCGAAAGGTGCTTTATTGAGAATGGATAACAAGAGACAACCGGAACTCCGCACCACTAAAGTGTTTATGGCCCGAGATGAAAGGGAAGATAGGCAGAAACCAGAGTACAACAACTCTTACAGAAAAATAAAGAGCCTGTCCACAAACCAAGATATGGGGATAAGAGACGAGAAGAGATGAGACCAACTAATGTTTTCCGGAGGAAGACAGATGAGGCAAGAACAGAGCAAACTCCACGAAAAAACAGAGGAATATTTAGAGGAGTGACTGAACAAGATTTGAGAGAAAATCATATTTGTTTTTCATGCGAGGGAATCGGTCACTCGTCGAGATTCTGTCGCTGGGAATTGCCGTACTGCCGGATATGTCAAGGTTATCACAGACGGGGCTCGCAACCCAAGTGCAGGGATGCCCCACCATGGAGACCCTCTCCCGGAGAGAACCAAATGTTCATTCCATACAACAGCAAAGTCGATATGGAAAACGGCAGAAAGGCCCCGAAACCCGAACGATTTAGTACAGATAGGCGAGGGCCCAGGACCTTCACGAAGAAGAAAGAAGGATACAAGCCCTCCGGTGAGAAAAAGAGCACTAGAGTTTATGTGGCCGAAGGCCAACGAAGAGACTCTGAGTGTAGTGAAGAAGAAGAAGAGGAAGATAAGTCTTTAGATAGAGAGCCCTTCCTCTCCCTCTCCGAAGAAAGTACAGACAGAGGAAATTTTCGGACGGGGGCGAAGGCTGGAAAACAGTAAGAAGAAAAAATAAGAAAGGATATGATAAGTGGGGATTAAATGAAGAAAAAGATAAAAAAGTTGCCCAAACATTTTTTCAGAAAAGTATTGAAAAACCTTACAAACTGGGACACCATTTCTATACTAACGTCCATCTTACTCCCTCAATAGGCAGTAAGGAGGCTAAAGCATGTGTTTTATTAGACTCGGGGAGCAGTATATCCCTCGTCACACCCAAGCGTCTAAAAGAGTTAGAGAAAGAAGGTAACTTCAAAGTACCGCTCCGAAAAACAGACCTGGTGGTACAAGGGGTAGATAACAACCCAACTAAATTAAAAGGAGAAGTGCAGCTGTACCTCCGAATGCACAAAGAATATTACCTCACCACCTTCCAAGTAAGCGAGGTGCAGGGAGAACCCAGTTGGTCCATGCTGTTGGGAAACAACATTTTATCTAATTTACCCATCACTTTGAATATGTTTTCTTCAAAAATGTCTGTCCACGAAGGTAAAGAGATAGACATACCGGTCTTCGCCAAATATGGTATATATTTAGTCCGAGAACACACAGATGAGAGCCTTAGAGAAATAAAGGACTCCCCTCTGCCCAGAGAAGATCCACCCAAGCCATTAGTGGCCAAGGGGGAGAAAATTAATAATAGGTATTCTAAATATTTTAGGGATTCTGATCGAACTTTAAAACATTTAAACCAAACTGAACAAGCAGTTGCGAACCAATCTTTTCCACAGGAAAGGCGGACAACCCTGTCAGTCGACCCAGCACATGTTGCGCACGGTCCCCTTCCATTACAAAGGAAGAAAAACCTGTCAGTCAATCCCCACCGCGTCATGAACGGTTATTTCCCACAGGAAGAAGAAGCAACTTTGTCAGTAATACCCCCAAGCAGGCCCTCCGCGCCTCAGGGAAATAAAAGAAGTTCTG
>JABUQX010025968.1:0-15000 GCA_015478945.1 Trachelipus rathkii
TTATTGCTGTAGTTATATCATGTTCTCATTCAGTGGTTCTTGTTGAATCATTTTTTCTAAGTCCCCTTATTCATTCGATCCTTGAGTGCGTTCCTGTAAGCTCTCCATTAGGGTAACTGGTCGGCTGATGCCTTTTGAACAGGTTGAAGGCAGTAATCGAATGAGATAAACCATGTTGATAAATACGAAGACGGGTAAGAGAACTATTTGGTTCAAACATAGCATGATTACATTTTTGGTTGGAATTAATTGTAAATTAATCAAGGATAAATAAAGAATTCTTATAGTGTTCAAGATGTTGCTCTTAAAATAAAAAAAAAAAACTAATTTTTGTTCAAAAATAGTTTTTTCAAAGTTTAAAAAAAAAACACAGAAGTTATTCAAAATTATCTTCTTTTGCCTTAAGACAATTCAGAATGAGTTCCAATGGACTGTCTTTTCTAATATTTTTTCCAAATAATTTTCTATGTTCAGATAGAAATTATGTTAAAGTTTCATTTTAACTCAACAAAGAGTTTATTACCTTTTTTAAATTAATTATATAATAATTTTATTTTATTTCGATTTAATTTATCAATTAGCTTTGTGTGTAAAGTTAATCACGTATTCAACCATTGTAAAAATTAAAAATTTTTCCATTTAGTTTCATTTAAAGACTACATACTTTTTCATGGATTATTAAAAAATTTTCAAAGTTGTAAATTGTTCATATAGATCACCTGTTTCAGTGATTTAGAAAAACTTCAAAGTTTCAAATAAAAATATATTATAATAATTTATTCTTCTCAAAATTATTTAAAAATGAGTCAATTGTTTCTGATTGTTATAATTACTATTGTTAATTCCCTTGATTTAAAAGTTATATTTATATTAACTTTTCATACCTTTTATCTTTTTACCCTTTTTTCCTAGTCGAGTTGTTTGTTTCATTTAAATTCTGTTACAAAACGGCAATATATTTCTTCAATGTGAATCTATTCGTTTTCTTTCAATACTTCTTTGAAGTTCTTTCAAGAGTATGTTTTCAAGTTGTTTCTATTGTTCTTCTAATTAATAATTTTTCTTAGTTTGTAATTTTAATTATAACTATTCAACAATTTTATTTTTCCTATTCTGCGTTATTATGTAATGTGTTGTGTGCTTTTATGAGAGTCTCTGTCTGCAAGTAGGAACTAGGAGGTGGTTTGTTAAAATCGTTACGTCCCAGTTTAAACACTAAAATTGTGCATTTTTTTCTGTTAGCGTGAATATAGTAGTACAACTTCTGTTTATTTGTTTTTGTCAACTAGATTTATTGATTATACAAGTTTTTGATATTTTGTGGTTTGTTAGATAATAGTAGATAATTTCTAATTGGTTTTGTGGGTCATACAATTAGACATAATGTTTTGTTCTTTTGTATTTTTGGGTTTATATTTTGAATTAAGTTCTCTTCTTTCTCTTTTTTGTGATTCTTCTTTATGATGATCTTTGTGTATCTTATTGGTGACCTCCTTTGTGTGCCTTTTTGTACCGTTTTGGTGAACTGCTTTTTTGTTGTTCATTTGACTGCTTTTTGTGCATCCTTTTGGACCCAGCATAATTATGTAACCTGATGAAGTAAGAAACTTATCTAAAGACACTTGGTGTGTCCTTGGGTCTTGTTTCGTCATAGAGGGTTTTTCACTCTTTATCTCTTGATAATTGATTAATATATTATTGCGTAAATTACATGATTTCGCATTAGATTGGAAGATACGCAGTTATTTTTTAGGTGTTCACTCGAAGAAAAAACTTTTTTTATTTCACTAAAAAAAAAAGAAAAAAACATCGCCATAAGCTTTCAGGTGTTAAAAGACAAATATCTGGTGTAATAAAAAAAACGTATATATCGCATTTTTTACCACAGGTTAGCCAACTCTGGCATTCTACGGACAAGATGTTATTAATGTGCATATTTTAGTTATATAAAAAATAGCAAATCTGTATATTTTTTTTTGATCAGCTGTTATATCTTTTTTATTTGCAGGTGTTTACGTTACAATATATAATAACTGCATGAATTTAATATTATAGATGAGGTATTAATTTTCGTAGATTTATAATTCATAAAAGATATATTAATAGGAGTATTATTATATTATAGCTATAATATATATATATATATATATTTTGTTTTTATTATTTTGTTTCTATATATTATATATTTTTTATTATATATATATTTTTATTTTATATATGACTATATTATTTTTTTATTAACTGTTATTAGCAATATAGTATTTTCCTATAGTATATGTGTATTTATATAGGTATCTGTATTAGCGTAGTATAGTGATTCGCGTAGCTTTATCTACTATTTAAATGTGTGACATTCTATGATCTAGAATAGTATATTATAATATATATGTTTATTGGTATTATTTTTTATTGATTTATATTTTATTTATCTTCATTTTTGCTGGGTTTTTCTCTTTTTTTTTTATATGTATTCTTATTTATGTTATAATATCGATGTTGTGTTCTGAAATCTTGGAATATTACAAAAAGCGATAATTTAAAATGAAGAATGTAGGGAATATGAATCTGAACGATATGAAATTGATATATTTCTGTGTTGTTGTATCTATAGAATTTGATATTTTGAATGTAATATGAGTGTTGTGCTTGGTTATATTAAGAATGTACGAAGAAAATGAGGGGATTCAATTGTGCAAGAATCCTTCTCTGATATGTTTTCTCTCATGTCAATTTGACATATTTTCATTCTCTTTGCCTCGCTTCGAAGGCATTACTTCTGTGAATGTTTCCAGCGAGGCGATTTGAGGTCCATTCCCTCAACTCTGTCCTTTGTCTCCCGTTACAAATTTTTCTATTATTATATTCTATTGACTGAAATTACTAGAACCTAACTCACCGACAAAATTCTTGGTGGCTTCTCTTTATTCTGCCTATTATCTTTTCTATCGCTTTTTGTGATTTTTGTACAACATTCCGACTAGGCATAATTACTTACTAGATTTAATTTATTGTAAATCCGGTTTTAGCATTTCACTCAATTTATTTACTTTATCCATTCTATCTTTTCGTCCAAAAAAAAAAATTAATTAATTCTAGTCTTAATTAATTATTTTTTAAAGCTGTTTTTAAATTGCATTATTTTTCTATTGTATATTTCTTAAAGATATTCTCTTATGGGAATATATCAGTGGTTAAACAAAAAAATGCAATTACTAATTTTTGTATTACTTCTTTCTAGTAGTTTTGCCTTTTAAAAAAAAACAAAAAAAAAATACATACAAAATGAAAACAATAATGTTCTATATCAACAAATTTTACATTTAATTTAATATAGTTCTAATATAAGTTAAACTGTCCTCTAAAGTTTGTTTATTTCAAACAAAGTTGATGATGCATTCATTTCAAGAATATTGTCATGGGATTTTGATCTCTTTATCTCTGGTAGAATAGAAATTTTGTATTTTCGTAATGGCATTTTGCAATATCATCAGTAGCAATTTCTCCAGTGCAATTTTTAACTTTACTTAATGTTGTTTGAATGTATTTTGCACAATAGTTTGCTATTATATTTACTTATACTACTTATTAAGGGTCGTCAAAGGCGTATATGTACTAGCTTTTTTGTTGGCCATTTCACATTGCAGACTAATTTTCCTATCTAAGATTTTACCAAACTTATGCAGAATGAAATATAATGCATTTAAGATCGAGATGATTGAGATAGTGCCCATACACTGCATATGTTCCTATTCTATGATTTAAACTTATAGGGTGGTTGAAACTCTGTTTTTTGCTGTTGAAAATATTATTTTGTTTTAACTCACAATACTGTCTGAATTGACAATTTTCCAACCTTTAACTGCTGCTTTTGCAAAGTTTGGAGTCCTCCTATTGGTGACAAAGAGTCCCTTGGTCAGAATTGCTAAAACTATATAAGGTTTGTGGTTTCACTATGCAAGAAAATATCCCTTAGAATTTGTATTTACGTTTGTGCATATTCTCCCAACGTTCTCCTTGACGTGCCTTTATCTTTTTGTAGCTTTCGTAAATTACCGCCTCTATATCTCGATGCTTAACTTGTCGCGAAGTTACGAATCCGGACGGATTTATCAGATGTGGGAGAAAAATTATCTACGTCCGTCTAATATCGCTGGAAAGCGAATCGTCAGTTGTGAACAAATAGACTTTATCTTTTGCACTCAGTATAATTGTAGGCAATAAACTGCATCTAATGGTCTTGTAGAGTATTTTTTATTTATCTCCGCTTCAAATTCCAAATATTTTCTCATCCAAAAACTATGTCTATTTTCAAATCAACCCTAATTATAAAAACAAACCTCACATCATAAGAAAAGATACTAAATTTGCTTAATTTTTAAAAGATAATTATATTGCCCTTCTGTGGATGTACGAAAATCTAAGTTGAGTATCAGGTTTTATAAACAGTATTTCAACAATTATATATCATCACATAACATTCTCGTCTTAATTAGTTTATATTATTCATATTTTATTATTGAAAACACTATAAAGTCCCTCATTATAATTTTTGATTAATTAATTATATATTTTTATATACCAGTTAATTAACAATATATGTTCATCATTTGTTAGATTACTCTATTTTTAATAACAATAAAATGTATTAACATTGTAAGTATAACAGCTTTAAATATGTTTCACAGCATTTATTATTAATTGTTATTATTATTTTTATTATATTATTTATTCATTAATTTCTTTGATTTTTATTTTTATATTATTTATTCATTATTATTTTCATTTTATATTAATTAATTATATTTTATTGATTGATTATTTATTATTAATTATGTTATATATATTTATAATTGTTAAAAGTAATGTACATTGTTACCTTTTTTTGGCATTTGCTTCTTTTACTTTACATATTGGTGTTTTTTTTATATTGAATTTAATGTGATTAGTTCCCTTTGTTTGTTTCTTACTAATTCTCTCAATCTTTGAGTTGCCTGTTATAACTTTCTATATATTTCAAATTCTCTAAAGATAAAAAGAAAAGAATATACATTTTTTTGCATATTATATGATACATATATATATAATTTGTAGAGAAACTGTGAGGCTTAAAGAAATAAAAAAGATTATTACTATTTTCATATGATATTATATTAGTATATAGTTTTTAGTATGTACCATAGAACTTAATTTTGCAAAATAATGTAAGCTATTTTTGATTTTTCATGATTTATTAAAATAAATCTATGGGTGAAGTAAAAATTAATAGAAAAATATATTTTTATGATGTTATACTGTCATAATTTACAGAGGTATGATCAGAAATATTATGAAATAATAATTTCATCAAATAATAGGTATATTTATTATGAGAGTTGTGTTAACGAAAACTGTGCGTTTTCTATCTTTAATTATTTTCTGCGCCTGATACCACACTACTGTAATTGAGCTATTTCGAGTAGTTGTTTTACTGTAAGCAGGTCTCAGCCAAACAACGACTTTCTCCTTGTGGTCCAATTTGCTTTTTTTAAATAGATCGCTTTTCTTTCTCAAAATCCTCTTGTAATCGCCTTTTACTCTAGATCGCTCTAAACCTCCTAAAGGCAGTTCTCTACCTCTCATTCCCATTCATTTCTCGTTCGTCCGTCTATTCTCTTTTTTCCTGCAGTGATCGTCTAAATGTATTTTTGGATATGTAATCAATGTATAATGGTCCATTTGTGGAGAGTCGTGTATGCGATTTTAGAATTTCTTTGATTTTTGGGAATGGATGTTTAGGATAGGGTGGATTTATTTCTCTAGATCGAGGAGGGGTGAGTGATTCCAGCAGACCTTAGTCTCTCTAACATCATTTTCTGTTGTGCCGTATATAGTTTTTAAATTGATCTATTATAACTTGAAGATGTATAGTTGGTGATTGTAGGTCATGAGAACAGGGATTGAGTGTAATAGTTTAGAATAAGTTTAGTTTATATGACAAAAAGATTTCTTTGATAATTTTTGTAAAGTTGAGATAATGAGATTAGTGATAGCATAGAATTTGTTTTCGTTGTTTATTAAGAGTTTTGTCGACTATCAATAAACTGTAGTTTGATTTTCTAATATTATTGTGTGAATATAGGTATTTTATCTAATTTATAATATTTATTATTCTATTAATAGTGCTTATATATTTATATAAATAATATACTTTTTTTTTATTTTGTATAGTATATATTTTTATTTTATGTTAGTATATTATATATATTATTATTTATCTATATGTATATATATATATATTACCGTAGTTCGTGCTATAGTACTAGTAGGTAAGTATACTATGGGGGTGGGTGGGTTGGGGTGGCGGGGTTTGTTGTGGCGTGGGGGTTTATTGGGTGTTTTTTTTTATAGCATCTGACGGTAGCGAAACCTACGCTAACTACTTTGTGGCGGTCACAGTGATAGGCTTTTGTACGATCACGATAGACTCTGACGTGTATGACTATGAAACGTCACGGTTTTTCTATGTATATCTATCATACGAACGAATTTTCTTCCGTTTTGAGTAAATATTTTCGCTATATATATCTTATTAATTATATTATTTATTATTGTATTCTATATAATTATATATATATTATATTTAATATGATATTTACTTTCTATTTTATAATATATATATTATATTATTATTTATATTCTATTATATATATATATATTTTTTTTTATTGATGTTGAGTGATGTGTGTGGTGAGTAGGTATTATAGTATATATGTGTATTTGTTTTGTGGTAATATAATGAGAAAAGTCAAAACTTTGTGATCAGTGTGTGATCTATAATATGTGATACGTTTATTATTATAGTATATTTCATAGTGTTATATTTATAGTGTATTATACTATTATAGTGGTACGTTTGTGTAGTAGTTAGTATACTATATAAGTAATATTAATATATATACAGGTGTTAGTAGGCTTAACTTAGTGGGTTAATTAAGTAGTGTGGTAGTAGTTATAATCGATACTCTTACTATTCATTCGTAGAGAGGCCATTTCTATTGAAAAAGGTTAATTTTCCTTCTAATATATAGTAGTGTGTGCTAAAATATGTTCTAATGCTTTCTTTGTGAATGTAAAACGAAACAATAGGAAGCTGAGTAATTAACCAGATTCTCGCTGTGCGAGAGAGTATTTCGTACTTGCGAGAGCGTGAGTGAGTTTTAATTAGGGGCAGCCGAATTGAGTGTTATATTTTAAGAATTATAGTAGTATTTATTGTTGTTAGTTAGTGTGTGTGTTGTAATACATAGGAACCTGGCACACATTGGAAGACTATTCTAGGCTTAGTAGTTTAATCTTTGATTTACTATATTATATTAATAATATTATATATGATTTTATTATATGCTATTTGGATTTTTATGACATTCTATATGTTGATAGCGTAGTAAGTATTGGTTATAGTAGTAGTAGTAGTAGATATATATGATGATATAATAATAGATAATTAAATAAATAAGTTATATAATAATAATAATAAAATTTTATTATAATACATTAATATATTGCAACAATTGACGTTTAGACTAATGACGTCATCGGCTATTGCCGGACATAAACAGTCGCGAAATGAGTATATGACTATGTCATCGCCATACATTATATAATATATTTATATATCATAAAAGCTATCTATATTTAGTATTATTTTATAATAATATATTATTACTATATATGTGTTCTATGTGAATGGTTGATATCGTATGTATGTTAGTGTTTTTGATAGTTATATGAGTTAGTGAGTTATTTATATATATTAGTATGTGTATTGATATGTGTTATGTGTTAATATATATAGTATATGTAGTATATGTATATATATTATATGTGTTTTTTATTTATACTATATAGACTATTATATGATAGAATTATTATAGTATTATTATATATATATATATATATTATAATATATGTTTATTATATATATATTTTTATATTTTTGTTATGGTGTGGGGTGAGTATGTAGTAGTTATATAGCTAGTTAGTTATGTATGTGTGGTTGATTATAGTAGTGTGGTGTATGTGTATGTGTAATGTGTATGTTGAAAAATATGAGATGGTATTGAATTATGTTAATATTTTATTTATTCATATTATGTGTATTATTATTATCTTGATATAGCTGATAATATAGTGACGGCTTGTAGGAGTATTGGGTGAGGCAAGGGCCATTTATTTTATGATATTTTTGCTAAACTAGGTTCTTTAATGCTTTATATCAAACAAATGAACAATGAGGAGCGGCGAAAGAATACGGGGTTTGGCGTTGAGGCAGGTTGTCTTAACGAGCTTAGTAGCTGCGAGCCGCCTGATTATTAATTAGGCGAATTGATGATTGGGATGTAATAATACTATTTGAGTTAGTGATGTTAGGGGGTGGTATGTATCTATTATTTAGTATATATATTAGGTTAGGGAGGAGTGAGTGAGTATCTAGATGAGTGAGTCATATATGGTAGGTCGTTATTATGTATATTATATGTTATATTTTAATATTATATATTATATATATTTATATATTATGTATATTATTATATTATCCACCTAGATTTATATTGCTTTTGGTGCTTGTTTATCTATTTTTTGTTTTATGATATGTATTTTTTTTTTGTATTGTGCTATATATTTATTGTATAATGTATATTATTATACTATAGTATATTATTTCTAGTGTACTATATCTAGTTAATATTCATGGTGATATGTTGAGTATACTATTATTATATATTTTTAGTATACTTTACTATTATTTTGTTATTTACTAGTTGAATTATTACGTTATCGTCTTTTATTATAATATGAGTGAATAATGATTGAATATATATATAATATTATATATATATACTAGTGAGTATATAATTTTTTCTTATATTTTTTATATATAGTACTTTCTGTTTCGCTTGCTTTTTCTTTTGTTCTTTTTTATTTTTAGGTTATTCATATATATTTTGATATATAGGTTATTTATATTAGGTATTATTTTCGTATATATATATATATAGCTACGTATAATATTGCGGGAATCAAAAGTATACTAGTATAGTTATTAGGCAAGTCTCGTTATGCCGCCTTTTCCAGACCAGTCCGTTGCCCCTTTTTTTGTGGTTCTTCGTGTTCCACAATACATATGTTATCGTTAATAATTATTGAGAATACTATATTACCGTAGTTATTTTTATAATTAATTTTTATAGAGTCAGGTAGGAGTATATTTTGAGTCTATATTAGTATGAGTATTGGGTATTACGTTTTAGTATTTTATGTGGCTATAGAGTCCCTTAGTTATCATTGCATTTTACTTTAATTAGTCAGTGTATTTTTAATACTATCCTATTTCGATATTTTTTTATGTTATTAAAGTACTATACTAGAGCATAATTTAGGCTAAAAACATTTTTATTCCATCATATATATTTTTATCTATATATATAGATACTGCTTTTATATATTATTATAATGTTCTATTCTATATATACTTTTAATATGGGTATGATATTTATTATATATTATATTAGTTTGCGTGACGATTTGTAATATTATTTATGTTGGTATCTTTGATCTAATGACGTTATTATTTGCGCTACTAGTAGTAGTATATATTATATATGAGTATTTTTGGAGTATGAGATAATGGGGTGCTATTATAATGAAGTTGACATTTCTAGACTATATATTAAATTAATAATTGATAATATATTTATATTAATATGGAGTATATATTGAATATATAAAGTTATAATATTTATAATTCAAATTTCCACAATCTACAAGAACTGCTCCTATGAAACTAGTTAATTTTTTTGATATATATATATATCTTACTATATATATCTTATTCTTATATATATAAACTATCTCGCAAGCTTCGTTAAAATCATCGTCATATACTTAATCACTTCATATAATATTAATTCATCTACTTTTTATATTAACATTACAAACAAAACACACAGAAAAATCATAGAATAGGTTTATCATAAAGTAAACTTAACAATTTCAAACTACAAATAAGGTAATATGAAATATATGATAATGAACTAATAAATATCTAAACTCCCTCCAAACCCTAAGTAAATAATTTAGTGTAAATAAAGCAAGTTTGCTGAATTTGCTGAAAATTATTTACCTTTCTCGGATCAATATTCTCATCACTATCAAACTTTGCAAAATAGCACTATTCCTCCAATGTAACCAATTATTGATGAGAGTATAAATTCAGAAGGAGAGCTTTATATCTTCAGATCCAGTGCCTGATCGATGTGGTTCGTTGCGTACGTGTTATCGATAAGCTAGCGGCCGTATTATTATTTCACATAAATTGTATTTTTCTATATATATTCTTTATTATATATATATCGTGTTATTTATTTTAGTATGTGTGTTCAAACATTCTTAAATGTAAGTATTGATTTTGCTATCTGTTGTGTGAGAACTCGAAGTATGTAGGAATATATTTTTTGTCTGTTGATTTATATAGTGTGTATTAGTTATAGAATATAGATTTAGGATATTAGTATGTGCTACGATTGAGTTATTAATTATTATGGTTGATTGGGTATTTTTATATATTTAGTTTTATGTAGGTGTGTTTATGACTGATAGAAATTGGCTCAGTGATAATTTTTAGTGAGTCGTGTATTAGTTCTAAAATCTAGTATGGTGTAGTGGTAGTGGTAAGTTATATAATGTTTGCTTTGTGCTAGTGATGTGTGTTGTTATAGTGCCTGTGTTTCAGGGTGTGGTGTGTGTGTAGTGGTATGTATATTAGTTGTGTGTTGTGTAATATATTGCTGTTTGTATGTATAGATTAGTATGTTATGTTATATAGTATATACTATATATATTCTATTTTTAATAGTTTTATAAGTATTATTATTACACAGTGACTGTAGTGTCTTATAAGTATGTATGTTATATAGCTACTTGAATGCTTGTGCTTATATTATATGTTGGTGTGGTGTGTATGTGTTTGTGTCTGGTTGATAGTTGTTCAGATGATTTGTGAGTTATAGTTGAAACGATGCATATAGAATATGGGTAAACGGAACTATTCTTACATATATATTAGTATATTATATATATATTATTATATTGGGACAACGTACGTCTTTTGATATCTACCACTACTTGAATATATGATATGATTTGATTATTAAGCTTTGTCACTGTGTCTTTACGTTATATCTTACATAAATTCTACGAAATGAATTATCGTATTATTATATTTTCGTAAGAGAGAGGTATCGTATTATATAGTTTTTGTACTTAGCAACTATCTATGTGTAAATATATATATATTTACTAGTTTATTTATATAGGATACATATGATAGTATATTAGTTCTACTAGTAGCCGTTATATTATAGGTACTAAGTTAGTACGCCCGTGTAGTAATCGTCAGTTCTATATATAGTGAGGTATATGTTATTATTATATATTAATTGGGGGGGGGAGCAGTATTTATTTAAGTTTACATATTTTTTTTATATATAAATTTTTATATTCATACTTAGAGAATTTCTTATTGTTTCTATCAATTAGTATCTGTATATTTATTCTTAGCTTATTTTAATATTATCATAAATTTAATTTTTTATTTTATTATTCGAGTATTATATTATTTAGTATATATATATAATCTATATATTAATACATACTGTGTTATAATATAGAATATCTAATATTTCTTTCCGTATTTACATACTAATATGCTAGCATTATATACCTTGTATTATGGTATATATAAGTCTATGAGTGAGGTTATATAATATATAAGTCCGTACAGAATATGATTTTCGCATTATACACTAATAGTACTTTTATTTTTTTATAAACTTACGAAAAGGAAAGTATGTGTACTTAATAGTTCTACAATATGAAAACGTATATTTGATAATACCAGTTCTTTTGTTAGTTTAGTTCTTAGATCTTTGGTCGAAATGCTCTGTCGTTATTAATTTAGAGTGTTTTTTTAGAGAAATACTTGATAGTGAGATTCATTGATGCTAGCTTAATAGACTTTCTCTCGGGAGGGGTTGTTTTTTGTTTTTGTCGTTCTTGTATGCTTGTCTTGCACATAATTTTAAGTATTCTATTTTCCGAAGATAAAGAATGTAAGGTGTGAGTGTATTATCTAATGGATAATATAACTTTATCCAAGCGAATAGTTTTGAATACACGTTTTCGCCTATGTTGGCAGAGATAAACACAGTCTCACTTGCGTGACTATTTGTATATATATATGGTGTTTGGATGGTGTTACTCTATGTTCTTCTACTTTAAAACTATTTGATAATCGCTCGATTTTATTTCCTTGCATGTTGTATCAGGGAGTCAAGTTTTATTAAACTATTGTTAATAACAAAGAGAGATATTTTTAAGTAAATATGAATTGACAAGACAGAGGGATGGTTATGAATTTAATGAAGATATTATTGCTTAAAGAAAGATTGGTTCAAACAAATATCTTCACGTTAGTCAGGGTCAGGTGTTAAGGAGGTTAGGTTGATATAAGTTTTGATCGAGAGGTGTAGTGTGTGTTCGCGTAGTTTAGGTTCTAAAGGGGTTTGAGGTAGCGTTCAGCCGGTAGGTTGAGGTGTTGTGTTAGTTATTAGGTTGGGGTAAGGAGGGTGTCTATGGGTTGACGGTTAGGCAGTTATGTGTGTAGGTATTGTTTTACGTTTATGGGCTTAGTGTAGTTATTGTTATGTGATTAGGTGTTATGGTTACGGTTTCGGTGCTCGTTAGTGATAATCCATTTTCCTTCCCATATTTATTATTGAATAACTTATGTGAGTTGTTGCTTAATCTCTTTGCTCGTTGTGCTTCTTTTCTTTCCCCCCCTTTTGTAGAATTTTCGTTATTTTTTCTTCTTGTGTTTTCTTTTCTTATTTTATTATATTTTTTTCTGTTATATTTTTGTTTCTTTTTTGTTTTTTTTTTTCTATATGGTATTATGCCAGTTCCATTTCTAAGGAAGATTCAATGTCTGATCGAGGTGGTCGATAGGAAATCCTCACTGAGAGGTGCGATGGCGTTTTTCGAGTATTTGGGTTTATCGCTTTGATGTATTATATATTAATTACTATTATAATTAGTGATATATAGTATTATATAGCTAACTCATTAATAGTATTATATTCAAATTTACATAGTTGGTATTGATGTCTTTATTTGATAAATATATACTGGACAGTATTGAGTCTCCTCTGAAAATCTGAATTTTCATATTATTGTAATATATATAGAATAGGGCTGGGTGCCTGAAGGGTGCGTTATCAGTGGTAATATATACTATATAAATATGGGTATAATATATAGGTAATATAGTATATATACTAGATTTGAGATTCGTTTCATCTTTTTCTATCTATTATATATATATTAGTATTTTATTTTTTAGCTATTAGATGGTAGTAGTAAACTGACGTATGTATAATAGTTTCATGATGTGTAATATTATGAATAATATATCTGCTGGTGGGTCATTAGATACTATACTCTATAGTGAGAGCGGTTTATGTATATGGGATTTGTCTTAGTATACTTAGTAAGTCATAGCTATATATTATGCGCGCTATTATATTTGATATACATGTGCTTACTGTGTTATAAGTATGTAGCTAGTATAGTTGTATATATATAATGTTGATGTGTGATATAACGGTAGTTATGTATGTCGTTAGTTATATATATGGTTGATGTCGAGTATAGTATATTACTACTATATACGTGATAGTAGACTCACGTGTATATATTATTAGTATGTTATAAATATTATATGTATAATTAGGTACGTATATTTACATTATAGTAAGTATTAGTATCTTTATTAGTATTTATCCTATTCACGCTATATATATGATATAATATAAATATAATTAAAGTAAGTTATCGTATATATATTATTTATGATAGTCGTAGGAAAGGGAGAAAGAGTTAAGCAAAGAATGATATATATGGCTACATACATAAGTATATGCATATTACATAGTAATTTAGGTATGTTATCAGTATATTCATACTTGTGAGTGTATATATTACTACTACTATTGGTTATATTGTATAGCGTGTGTCTGTCGGCATATGTTGATCGATTTGTAATACCGTAATTATATATATATATATATATATATATATATATATAGTATATGTTCTCGCGATTTATTATATATACTGGTATTATATATTATATATATACTTTTAAAGCTTTATTGAAGGAGTTGGTGTAAAAAAATAATATTTAGCTGATATGGCTTTTGGTAAAATTGAGTTCATGAGGAAAATGAGTAAGAAAAATTTCACAGAATATACACTCTGTATTGAACATGCCTAAAGTTGGAAATATTAGCACAAAATTTGTTTTATGACGGAGGCACCACGCCCTTTGTGCTGCGAGGACATCACAAAGATTGTGGAATTCTAGTCCTTAGGACTTAGCACGAACAGTTGTTGTATCTGCGGAACCCGAACGTCATGTGGCAGTATAAGGAGTCAATAAAGTTAGAAATTAAAGAACAGTTTGTCTTTTACCCCTTTTTAAAGTACACCTAAATGGGGAACATTATTCTACACTAGGTACGTGATATTATATATGTATAGATATTACTATATTATATACTGAGTAGCTGTCAGGGATTATTTAGTATAGTGAGTGGTATAGCTATTGGTACTAGGTCGTACCTTATGTTATTTTATAGGTTATATGGTACATAATATAAGTGAGTAGGTTAAACTATAACAATGATATTATAGATATATATATATATATAATATATATACTATATTTAATATTATACGTATATATATATATATTATATATATATATATATATAATATATAATATATATATATATATATTATATATATATATATATAATATATAATAATACTATTAATATATTATAATATATATATATAATATATATATATATATATATAATGATATACTACTAGTAATATAGT
>JABUQX010025968.1:17500-20000 GCA_015478945.1 Trachelipus rathkii
GATGATAATTTTTTCCATCACTGTTGATTGTAACATCCAAATGAATAAATGCTTCAATCCCTTTAACATTTGAAAAAGCTGTGTGTGTGTATTGTCAGACTTCAACATTTTTCAAAAAACGTGTTTCGAACAAAATATCAGCTTCAGCATATACTGTCATTGAACAAGTTTGATGGACCGCGATTTAATCCAACCGGTGCGTCGCTTCCAAATGGGGACCACCCCGCTAGCTTGAGACCTTAAATATTTATTCATGTTTAAAAGAAACCGATGTAAGCTAATAGTTTGTTGTATACTTGGCTGTTAGAATTAGTGGTGAATTTTTAAATGGTGACATTTTAATTACCGCAGACTGGAGTAAAAATGAATTTCCACAGTTTGCTGCAGATGATGTTAGTTTATATGTTTGTCACATATTTAATACTTTTAGTAAAAGTTATTCGAACATATCACTAGTTATGAGCATGTTTTTATCTTATAAGAATTGGTTTATTTAACAAAATTTATTCTTTTTTCGCAATCTATTAATTTATTTCCTAAGCTGAATATCTTTTATGTCAACGATTAAACTTATTTTTACCAATTAAATGATTTAAATCTTCATAATTATAGTAATCCTTTAAACCAAATATAACCATATATATATAATATATATATATATATATATATATATTATATATATATATATATATATATTAATATAATATATATATATAGTATATTATTATATATACTAATATATATATATATTATATATATATAATATATATATATGTAGGCTTCCTAAGTTAGTTGTATTTGTAACAAATTATGATTGTATTTATTTGTTCGTATTTATGCCAAAATTTGCGTAAGCAAAAAATTTTTCAAAATTTTGAGCATAAGTACGACCGAAATAATATAAGGTTTTCCTTGCCTTGTTCAGTAGTCTCAAGTCTCGCCTCACCTCTCGTCTCGGATTATTTTCTTCGACTCATATCGTTTCGGCTCTCACAAGAAATCAAAGATTACCAAGAAATTTCCAACCTCAGGCAAGTGAGGTAACAAACTTTAGGGCTAAGTCCGCGACTGCAAAAACAGACTCACAAAGATTTAGGGGCCAAAATTTTCAGAAAGGACGAAAACGCCGACCAAGCCCAAGAGAGTTCTTGAGTACGCGAGAGAGACGGAGAGAGAGAGAGAGAGAGATGAGAAGAGAGAGAGAGAGAGGAAGAGAGAGAGAGAAGAGAGAAGAGAGAAGAGAGAGAGAGATGGAGAGAGAGAGAGAGAGGAGAGAGAGAGGAGAGATAAAAAAGGAGAGAGAAGAGAGAGAGAGAGGAGAGAGAGAATCTTTTTGTTATTTATTGAATAAATCACACTTTATTTACACATATTTTAAATTCCCTCTAATAAATATATAGGCCTTCTACGAAATAACAGAAACAATCTTCCAAAAAGAGGACTATAATAATTGGTTGAACCCTGCAAAAGAATACCCAGTGCTTTCAACCTTCAAAACTCTCGCCAGAGACTATGTATCACAATGTCGGACAACAAGGAATTGGACACTGTTGCTTTAATTCAAAGAATACATTAACACTCAATTACTCTCTCTTACCAGACTCCTTCATCTTCAACAAGAAAAGTTCGTCTCCAGAAACAAGAAAAAGATAAAACAAAAACATAATAAAAAAATCCAAATCATAAAATTTCAAGAAAAAGACTAATGCAAATCACAAACAAACATTATTGATAAGGATTTCTTTATCATTCTCATTATTTTGGATTATGGTCTGAAACTTAATTTGAATTGAATTAAAATTTTCAGGCTCCTTTTCTCATTTTTCGCCCCTCCTTGAAAAGGGAGTAGCCCGCTAGTGGTGGCAAACTGTAAAAAAAAAAAAAAAACTTTCACTCCTTTTCGAATTCTAAACGGTTCAGTCCCGTCTCCCATTTTTAATATATCCTGCACTTATTAAAGAAAAAATCATAAAAAACGAAAACTCTTTTCAAAACTGGTATCATTCGACTTTCAAGATCCTTTCAAGATCCTGTCAAGATCAAGCAACTTTCAAGATCCCTCCTGGTCGTCACCTCCTCATCTCGTTCATAAAATTGCTCAGTTGAATGACTGTCCATTTGGTGATTGTAGAACCTTAAATTCTATACCAACCCAGAATCTCAACAAGTTCTTTTTCAAGCTCTCCATAAGTAAGTCTCATCCTAGTGTCAAAGCTTCTCTTCGAAATGAAGACGAGCATTTTTGGCCCATATGGATCAAGATATTCACGTATGGATTTAATCTTCTCACCAATGTTAAAATTCCAAGATTCATCTTCAAGTGACATTCTCCAAGCAACCTTATCTTCTCACCAATGTCAAAATTCAACGATTTATCTTCAAATGACATTCTTCAAACAAACTTGTGTGCGATATATTTAATATTATGTATAACATTTTGTATTTTCAGCATTCAAATATCTGTATGTATGCTTATATCTCCGGATGTAATCAGATATGC
>JABUQX010025968.1:25000-30297 GCA_015478945.1 Trachelipus rathkii
AATGCAAATTTTTTTAAGTTATAAACATAAAAAGAATAAATTTTTTAGTAAAAACAAAATGTTTAAAGCCAATAAAACAAAATAAATAATTTTTATAGTAAAAACATAATGTTTAAAGAAAACAAAACAAAATAAATAAAAGTTTTTGTTTATGTATACAAAATATGACTTTGAAGCAATAGATCAACAGATCATGGGAAGGTAGCGAGCGGTAGTTGAGGAGGGCAGTTTTGATTTACTGATATTACTGAATTTACTGATTTACTGCTTTACTGATTTACTGATTTACTGCTTTAAGGTATGTAAAAATGCAAATTTTTTAAGTTATAAACATAAAAAGAATAAATTTTTTAGTAAAAACAAAATGTTTAAAGCAAATAAAACAAAATAAATAAATTTTTATAGTAAAAACATAATGTTTAAAGAAAACAAAACAAAATAAATAAAAGTTTTTGTTATGTATACAAAGATTACTTATAATATGACATGATCAATAGATCAATAGCTCAATAGATCAATAGATCAAGTATGGACAGGATCCTGGAACCTAACTGACATATTGATTTTTTGATTTACTGATTTACTGATTTACTGCTTTACTGATTTACTGATTTACTGATTTACTGCTTTAAGGTATGTACAAAATGCAAATTTTTTTAAGTTATAAACATAAATAGAATAATTTTTTTTAGTAAAAACAAAATGTTTAAAGAAACAAAACAAAAATAAATAAAAGTTTTTGTGATATGTTATACAAAATATGACTTGAATCAATAGATCAATAGATCAATAGATCAATAGATCATGGAAGGGTATGGAGGGTAGTTTGATTTACTGATTTACTGATTTACTGCTTTAAGGTATGTAAAAATGCAAATTTTTTAAGTTATAAACATAAAAAGAATAAATTTTTTAGTAAAAACAAAATGTTTAAAGCAAATAAAACAAAATAAATAAATTTTTATAGTAAAAACATAATGTTTAAAGAAAACAAAACAAAATAAATAAAAGCTTTTGAGATATGTTATACAAAATATGACTTGAATCAATAGATCAATAAATCAATAGATCAATAGATCAATAGATCATGGAAGGGTAGGATGGTAGTGGGTGGTTTGATTTACTGATTTACTGATTTACTGCTTTAAGGTATGTAAAAATGCAAATTTTTTAAGTTATAAACATAAAAAGAATAAATTTTTTAGTAAAAACAAAATGTTTAAAGCAAAAAAAGAACAAAAATAAATACAAAGCTTTTGCAAGAATATGTTATTACCTCCAAAAAACATGACATGAATCAATAGATCAATAGATCAAATAGTCATGGAAGTGTAGGGGGGTATGAAGGGCAGTTTGATTTTACTGATTTACTGATACTGTTTTAAGGTATGTAAAAAATGCAAATTTTTTTTAATTTATAAACATAAAAAAGAATAAATTTTTTTAGTTAAAACAAAATGTTTAAAACAGAATAAGCAAAAATAAAATAAAGCTTTTGAGATATGTTATACAAAAATATGACCATGGAATCAATAGATCAATAGATCATATAGATCATGGAAGTGATAGGGGGTATGAAGGGGCAGTTTGATTTTACGTACTTTACTGATTACTGGCTTTAAGGTATGTTTAAAAATGCATTTTTTCAACTTATAAACATAAAAAGAATAAATTTTTTTACGTTAAAAACATGTTAGATAAAGCAAATTAAAACAAAATAAAACGAATTCCCATCGTTGCAAATAATTCGAAGCAGATGGATTCCCTACTCAGGAACTACAAAATGGTTTAAAGAAAAAAGGCTCTTTCAAGAAGAGTTTTTGTTATTTATACCAAAATATGATTTGAATCAATAGATCAATAGATCAATTAGATCAATAGATCAATAGATCAATAGATCAATAGAATCACAGAAGGGTATGAGGGTGGGTATGAGGGTATGGAGGGGAGTTTGATTTACTGATTTACTGATTTACCGCCTTTGCATCTTTAGCGAGTTACTGATTTCCCCATCGGTTTTTAATCCTGCAAATTTTTTTTAGTTATAAAACATAAAAAGGTTTACAATTTTTTAGTAAAACAAGAAATGTTTTAAAAGCAATTAAAACAAAATAAATAAATTTTTATAGTAAAAAAACATAATGTTAAATTATAAACAAATAAAATAAAAAGTTTTGTGTTATTATACAAAATATGACTTGAATCAATAGATCATTAGATTAATAGATCAATTAGATCATAAATCAATAGATCATGGAATGGTAGGAAGGGGGTATGGAGGCAGTTTGATTTACTGATTTACTGATTTCTGCTTTAAGGGTATGTAAAATACAAATTTTTTAAGTATATAAACATAAAAAGAATATTTTTTTAGTAAAAACCAAAATGTTTAAAGAAAACAAAACAAAATAAATTTAAAAGTTTTTGTGTTATGGTATTACAAAATATGACTTGAATCAATAGATCAATAGAATCACAGATCAATAGGTCAATATATCAATAGATCAATTGGAAGGGAAGGAGGATAAAATACAATAAAAAGTTTTGTGTACTATTCTATACAAAAATGACTTGAATATAGATCAATAGATCATGGAAGGATCAGCGAGGGTGACGTGGAGGCAGTTTGAATTAACTGATTACTGATTTACTGCTTTAGGTATGTAAAAATTCAAAATTTTTAAGTTATATAAACATTAAAAAGAATAAATTTTTTAGTAAAAACAAAAATGTTAAAAGCTAATGTCACTTAGCAATTGCATTGCAATAGTATTAGATAATGTTAAAAGAAAACTTATGAAGATATAATGAATGTTTTTGTTATGTTATACAAAAAGATACTTTATAACATAACATGAATCAATAGATCAATAGATCAATAGATCAATAGATCAATAGATCAATAGATCATGAGGGTAGGAGGGTGGCTGGATGATGGTTTGATTTACTGATTTTACTGATTTACTGCTTTACTGATTTACTGATTACTGAATTTACTGCTTTTAGGTATGTAAATAAAATTGCAAATTTTTTTAAGTTATAAACATAAATAGGAATAATTTTTTTTAGTAAAAACAAAATGTTTTAAGGAAACAACAAAATTAAATAAAAGTTTTGTGTGATTAATGTTATACAAAACATGAACATGAATCAATAGATCAAGTAGATCATAGATCAATTAGATCAATAGATCATGGCAAGGGTATGGAGGGGTAGTTTGATTACTTTGATTTTACGATTTTACTGCTTTACGGTATGTAAAAAATGCAAATTTTTTAAGTTATAACATAAAAAGAATAAATTTTTAGTTAAAACAAAATGCTTTAAACAAAATAAACCAAAATAAATAAATTTTTATTAGTAAAAAACATAATGTTTTAAAGAAAACAAAAACAAAAACTAAATAAAAGCTTTTGAGATTATGTTATACAAAATCTATGACTTGAATCCAATAGATCAATAAATTCAATAATCAATAGATAAATTAGGTCATGGAAGGTTAGGATGGGGCTGGATACAGTTTGATTTATTGATTTACTGATTTACTGGCTTTAAGCGTATGTAAAATGCAAAATTTTTTAAGTTATAAACAGTAAAAAGAATAATTTTTTTAGTTAAAACAAAATGTTTTTAAACAGATTAGAGCAAAAATACATAATGCTTTTGAGATATGTTTAAACAAAAAAAATGGAATGAATCAATACGATCAATTTAGATCAATTAGATCTCATGGCAAGTGTAGGGGGTATGAAGGGCAGTATTGATTTACTGATTTACTGATTTACATGCTTTAAGGTATTTAAAAAATGCAAATTTTTTTAAGTTATAAAACATAAAAAAAAAAAAGAATTTTTAAATTTTTTAGTTAAAACAAATGTTTTAAACCGAATAAGCAAAATAAATAAAAGCTTTTTAAGATATGTTATACAAAATATTGACTTGAATCAAATAGATCAATAGATCAATAGATCATGGAAGTTGTAGGGGGGAATGAAGGGCAGTTTGATTTACTGATTTACTGATTTACTGCTTTAAGGTATGTAAAAATGCAAATTTTTTAAGTTATAAACATAAAAAGAATAAATTTTTTAGTAAAAACAAAATGTTTAAAGCAAATAAAACAAAATAAATAAATTTTTATAGTAAAAATAAAACAAAATAAATAAATTTTTATAGTAAAAATAAAACAAAATAAATAAATTTTTATAGTAAAAACAAAATGTTTAAAGAAAACAAAACAAAGATAAATAAAAAGTTTTTTGTGTTATGTTATACAAATTTGATTTGAATCAATAGATCAGTAGATGACATAGATCAATAGATCAATAGTCAATAGATCCAATAGACAATAGATCAGATGGATGGGTAGGAGGGTGGAATGGGTAGTTTGATTTACTGATTTACTGATTTACTGCTTTACTGATTTACTGATTTACTGATTTACTGCTTTAAGGTATGTAAAAATGCAAATTTTTTTAAGTTATAAACATAAAAAGAATAAATTTTTTAGTAAAAACAAAATGTTTTAAAGCAAATAAAACAAAATAAATAAATTTTTATAGTAAAAAAACATAATGTTTAAAGTTATAATAAAAATAATAAAAGTTTTGTGTTATTATAATTACAAAATATGACTTGAATCTCAATAGATCAATAGGATAAAAAATGAAACAATAGATCATAGGTATTCAATAGATCAATATGATATGGCAAGGTAGGAAAGGTGGCTGGAAGGCAGTTTGATTTACTGATTTACTGATTTACTGCTTTAGGGTATGTAAAAATGCAAATTTTTTAAGTTATAAACATAAAAAGAATAATTTTTTTAGTAAAAACAAAACAAAAACAAAATAAAAAAGTTTTTGTGTTATGTTTTACAAAATTATGACTTGAATCAATAGATCAATAGATCAATTAGATCACAGAAGGGTATGAATTAGATCATTGGGAAGGGGGAGGGATAAAAATAAATAAAAGTTTTGTTTGTTATATTATACCAAAATATGACTTGAACAATAGATCAATAGATCATGGATGGGTAGGAGGGTGGAATGGGTAGTTTGATTTACTGATTTACTGATTTACTGATTTACTGCTTTAAGGTATGTAAAATGCAAATTTTTTTAAGGTATAAACATGAAAGCATAAATTTTTTAACCTAAAACAAAAGTTAAAGAAAACCAAAACAAAATAAATAAAAGTTTTTGTGTTATGTTGTACAAATATGACTTTAATCAATAAGATCCAATAGATCAATAGATCAATAGATTCCCAATAGATCAAGGAAATGAGTGAGG
>JABUQX010025969.1:2500-17500 GCA_015478945.1 Trachelipus rathkii
AAGAATAAGAAAAACGCCTTACCCCAATCTTAAATGGATTAATTCATAGTTACGCTATGATGTTATTAATATTATTAATTCAATTATATATATATATATATATATATATATATATATATATATATATATATATATATATATATATATATATACATATATATAATATATAATATATATATATATATATATATATATATATATATATATATATATATATATATATTCTTTATATATAAATATATATATATATATATATATATATATATATATATATATACTATAAATATATATATAATAATAATAACTTGCTCTTTCTTTCTATAATATATATATATATATATATATATATAAATATATATATATCATTAGTTAATATGTGGCCAACATCATATATAACAGATGTCAATCATTGGATTAAAGGCAGTTTTCTATTTTTCTGGCCACCCGTTTGGTGAAGCGAACGAGCCTGAAGGATGATATCTTCGCAGGTAATCATCGGGTCTGCAATCTGCGTGTGTTGGGACAGGAAAATTTATAGTCTGAAATCTTTGGTTTGATGGTAAGCCAGCCGGCTGCAGCTATTCGTGAAATCGGCTATTAAATCACGTGTTTGGCACACAACTGCTTCATCATCAATAATGTTAACTCATTCAGACCGACTGTTCTTTGGAAATATTAGCAGAGTGTTATCGATCTGCGAACCTACGACAGAAACTCTCCATCAGGACTATTTTTAAGTTATCTTCTTTCTTCATCTCAGGTTTTACTTCTTGATTCCTCAACTAGAGTCTTTATTTAATGGGGCATTTAGAAGGCAAATCGCTTGAGGGCTGTAATTCTGCGTAACATCTGGTATGAACTCAAGCTCTCATGGTGTTGTGTCGCAATTTAATATCCGGCCAACTCTTTCGCGTATTTATCTGCTCAACAGGATCGAATAAGCTATAGTAGAGTTTGCGGATGGCTTCCGTGCAGCGTCGAAGGTTAACCTGATTCTCGAAGGACAAATGACAACCGGCAATACAGAGCGCTGAGAATTATGGGAGCTGCATTGATGAGGTGTGTACACTTCATTTTCTCATATTCGTTATACGGAAGTACAGCAACCTTCTTTATTATGGGGACAACCACTTAGTTATCAAGAGGAGCAATGACTGAGAAAAGTAGAGGCAGGAATACACCACCCCCTTCTGCAACACCTTCTTTTTTTTATTTTTCAGATGCTTTATGTTGCGGGAGGTTTTAGTAGTTCTTCTATGTCGTGGCTTTTGCAGCTCTGAGGAGCTTGTGGGACATTTCCTTAGGTTCAAGCGGAGCCCATACCTGGACAGGCACTCTCATCATTACAGATTATTTACGCTTTGAACGGTTTCAGCTTTAAATCTTTTTATAAGGTAAATGCTGTAAACAATCGTATTCGGGGATGTATTTTGATTTCTACCTCATACAGAGAGAATGTTGTTCGAACTGAGAACCTGCGTGCTCCTGGAAGTTGATTCGCCGTATGGAGTTGTCTTAACTCTTTGCTACTACTTCAAGAACAACGCTACTAAAGGGAACTTTCATCTACGAACACAAAACGACCCAACCTGATTCCTTCTTCTTTATTCGGTACAAATCAGGCTGCAGGTGTTTAAAGAGCAGTCCTCATATGCTAGCGATGAATGTTCTGTGCTGTGAAAAATACAAATATGTTTAGAAATGATGTAAATACACCGTAAACTCAGCTATCCTCCCTTATTGTGTAAACTCGCGGATTTATAACTATGACCTTTTATATTTCCCGGTGATTTAGCATCGTATAACCCTTCTACCTGCATCGTATATTCGTAAAACCTCCTGGAATGCAATTATGGCCTGGGTGAACATGCTCAAAATTTCACCATGCTTAAGGTGTTTTATTAACAGAAACTGTTATCTTTGCCTGCATAGGTCAGCCACCATGCATGGCACAATAGAACTGTAATTTACTCAAATCCATACTCTAATTATCAAATACAACCATCTGAAACATTTAAATCTCTATATATATATATATATATATATATATATATATATATATATATATATATATATATATATATATATATATATATATATATATATATATATATATATATATAATTTATATATATATATATAAATATATATATATATTTTATAATAATATATATATATATATATATATATATATATATATATATATATAAATAATATATATATAATAATAAAAATATATATTTTAATTATAAAAATATATTATATATATATAATATATATATATATATACGACCGTTTTATTTCATGATAATAAAACACTTACTTCATTTAAAAACCTTTATTACATAATTAGAAATTTAATAATCACAGACTTACATATTTTAACATTAAATATATTTACAGGAATAATAAATATTTTAACATTAAATACATTTACAGTAATATTAAATATATTTACAAGGGAATATATAACATTGCTACAGGCATTCATAGGAGCTTCACGAAGACTCCAGATTAATACTCTCTAAATCTTTACAAATATGCCAGTCATTTATATCGTTGTCCATTATGTAGCTTCGTGTCTCGTCAATACCATCCGAAAGCACATATGTAAAAAGCTCCCTCTCAGATATCATAGTATGTTTGACTTCTGGATCATCAGCATAAATACTTTCTTGCCTTTGTTTTCTAAGTAGATATATGAACTTCTGTACATCTATAGGGTTTAGGAATCGTTTAATAACAGCTTCAGAATCATCAACCAGCATTTTATTGAACGCATAGTATTCCTGGTACAACATATAATGGACGAATGTCACGTAGTTAGATAACAAACGTGCTCTCTTCCTATTAACACCCTCCTACGGACCTCTGACATATATTTCAACTGCTGATGTATTCCTGAGATGTAGAATCCATGCGGAGTACGTTCAAATACTTCTAAGCCGTTACGCCTTTCCCATAGTCTAACTTCCATTCCGATGGTGTTTACATGTTTAGAGAAGGTTAGAGTAAGCTGCTTGTGCTTTGCTCCTTTGCTCTGACTAACAACTGTTTTCGAGCAGTTTAAAACCAGTTCTAGGGTTAAAGTATTCAGTATGCCCATCCTCTGCGTGTTTACATATACACAGTAATTCATCGGCGCTCATGAAAACACGTCTGGTGCTGTAATGTCATGAATTACTAACACACGTGAAAATTTAAATCAGTTCCATTTATGGTGCTTTCTTTAATAAGATTGCAACTCCACATTCCTGGGATTTTAATCTTCCCACTGTAATAAATGTCTTGTATGGAGGTAGATAGCCCTGTTAAGACTTCCCTTATTGCTCTTAATTATTTGAAGCACTTTCTTTATGATAGAAGCAAAGATTGTTCACAGCTCGGACAGCTAAAAGCGACAGGTTAAAACGAAAGTTTAGACTCACAAGGCTAGGTCTAATATAGATTTTCGAGAAAATCACTGGAAAGGGAAAATTGAGATAAGGTTTACACCCACCAATCACAAGTAAGGCTGAACGTTTGTTTTTACGAGCTGTTGCAAAGTAATAATAGTAATTTGGAAAGAATAATGGATTTTCAACCTTTTAAATAATAATCAATAATAATAATAATAATAATAATAATAATAATAATAAAATAATTATAAAACAAATCCAAATTATTTTTAAAAACTTTGAAATAATTTTAGTTAACATGAGTGAATAATATAAATGTAAAATACGATGTAAAGCAGTAAAGCAAGAACCTATTATTCCCCATTGTTGCTAGGCATTTGTGCTATTGATTTACTGTTTTACTGTTTTCAGTCTTGTAAAGTATACGTTTTTAATAAAAATAGTCTCATCACAGTTAAATACGCATATAAAGCCAGTAAAGCAGGTAAAGCAAGATTCTATTTCACCCCTTGTGGCTAGGCATTTGCGCTAATGATTTACTGTTTTACTGTTTTAAGGCCTGTAAAGTAAATGTTTTAATGAAATTTCTTTAAATTTTATTATAAGTAAAATGTGTAATATGTTCATAACATAATTCATGTGAATGGTGGATGGCATTGTTTTGTTGTTGTTTTTGTGTTGAATGTTTCTTGCGTTGTTGATGCTGTTGTCTGCTTTGTTGTTGCTGTGGTTGTTGTTGTTATTTCTTGCGTTGCTGTTGTTGTTTCTGTTATTTATGTGCTGATTCTGTTTGCATTAACTCTAAGTTTCATTGTCTTCAGATGTAGAAGTTTTTAAGGTAAAAAGAATTGATGGAAAGTGGTAATAATAGCATCTATAATAGTAGTAGCAATAGTAATACCTATCTCTCTCTCTCTCTCTCTCTCTCGCAGGGGTGTACATTTGGATTGTGAATCGCTTTGCTTTGTTATTGTTGTTGTTGTTGTCACTGTTTCTTCCGTTGTTGTTGTTGTAGATTTTGTTGTTAATGAGGCATTTTTAATAATAATAATAAAAATGATTGTGAAATGCATTGTTTTGTTGTTGTTGTGGATGTTGCTGTTGTTGTTGTTGCTGCCGTTGTTTCTTGCGTTGTTGTTGATGAGGCATTTTTTAATAATAATAATAAGAATGATTGTGAATGGCGTTGTTTTGTTGCTGTTGTTGTTGTCGTTGTTTCTTGCGTTGTTGTTCACAAGGCATTTACAATAATAATAAGAATGATAAAGTTGGATAGGGGAGCATTATAGCTTAAAATAAAAATATGCATTGTCTGGACAAGATAATAATAATAATAATAATAATAATAATAATAATAATAAATATAATAATTATAAAATAATAATAATGATATAGTTTGTAAATAATTTGTAGTGCTCTGTAGTCGTAGTCTAGTACTTGGCTTCTGTAATCGTTAGCGTATTAGTAAGTAGTAAATAGTAGTAGTAGACATCGTCGTGGTAGTAATAATCTTATACTATATATATAATATATATATATATATATATATATATATATATATACTATATATATATACTATATTATATATATATATTATATAATATTTTCTTTCATATTTTTAAAACAATCCCCAGTCCTCAATTTGGACCCTGAGTGCAAGCCCCTATCTGCGGTTTGAATCCGAAGAAAATTTAGTCCTTTTAATTACCTTTTCCTTCAAGGCTAATTAAACGCGAAGTAAAAAGTGCTCTTATCTGACTGAAATCCGAGAAGGCATTAAGCGTGAAGTCAAAAGGTTCCTGACCATTCATACATTTTATTTGTATTTTTACTATTATATATATATATATATATATATATATATATATACATAATATAATATATATATGACATATATATATATAATATATATATATATATATATATATATATATATATATATATATTACGAGTCAAAGACTTGTATATAAATAATCTTTGTTCTATAAGCCTTTAGGCGTCTTTAGCCAGACCGAATAAGGCTTGGATGGTTGGCCCAAGTGGTAATGAAGACGCCGTGAGGAAGAGGTTCGTGTTGGCCTCTTCCAAATTTTACTCTTGTTGATGTTGTTCACGTGAGAGAAAGGGGGTAAAGAGAATGGGGGAGTAGGGGTAGAAAAACTCCTACTCCTCAATGACGATTAAGCCTGACGTGACAAGGCAAATGCAAGCGAACGAAAAGCGAATTCGGAGCGGAACGAACGAAAGCCGAAAGCGCAGGCCGGCAGACCGGATAAGGTAGGCGGTGTGTGCGAATCCTCCCGAGAAACACCGTACGATCGGGGCACGCGGCGCAAACGCGGGTGTGTGTGAGAGATGACGCGGAGAAAAAAAAGCGAAAGGGGGGTAGGGTAAAACAAGTAACCATAGCAACAAAGAACAAAGGGGGCAGGGTAAGCGAAAGGAGGGAGGTGGAAATGTGTATGTGTAACTGTTATACGGAAATAACAACTCTCACGTACGTTGATGACGGCGTCATTCAACGAACGCTCGTATGTGCGCACAAGTGTATGTATATATATACAAAAGGTGGGTAAAAGGGGGGAGGGGAAATAATATATATATATATATTATATAATTAATATATATATATATTATATATATATATATATATATATATATATAATAGTATATATCGATATAAATACTACACATTATACGTACATGAATATCGATATGTACGTACGATCATATGTACGCGCGCTGGCAATCGTGCAATTTTGCAAATGTTGCAAAGCAACATTTGCAAGGGCACCATCTTCTGCACTGAAGACCTCTATGGTTCTGTAAAGTAAAACCGTATCTAGCTCTGTACCTTCTTCAAAATCTGATCCATTCCATTTTTCATAATGTACTTAAAAGAATCAAGAGCTCCTTTCCGGAGTTAAAAAATCTTTACTAGAATATATAACTTCAAGTTCAGATTTGTGTCTCAAGATGTAAAAAAATGGATAAACAGTTTTAGGTCTTTTAAATGAACTTGTGGGAAATGGAGGTTTCTATAAAAATTTAAAAGTCTCACTCGCTCGAAAAGTGGCAGCTGATAACTAATTTGATCATCTAGAGCGAAACCTCTCGCTAGACCGAGAAATATTATATCTCAACACTTCATGCGCAGCAGCTTTTTTAAAAATTCCTGTAATTGGAAAGCATTTAACATCTTCTTCACCTCACTACAAACATCAATACGTTTCCCGTCAATACTTTCAGAAAGATGGTGAATACTTGTATTTGAATGGCTTTCCTAATTCTAATTGTAGTTTCAACTCAAGCTTGTTTTGATAATATATTAATGTCCTGCATTTCTTGATTGAATATTGTATCTGTATAAGAATCAAACTAATGCGTGGCAAATCTTATATGAGGGCGAAAAGTAGTGAGCCATAAATACAGAAAGTGGGATCAAAGTCAATAGTTATTGAAAATTTGACACCAAAAAGTAGTTAGGTGATTTGGTTATGGAGAAAAAGGGGGATGAGGGAGCGGGGAGAAGGAGTAAAAGAAGGCATACCATCATAGACCGGCCTTTTATTAATCCCGAGGATTTGATGAACGTCAGTAGATGAGAAGAAGCGTAAGATGGCGCATGCTAAATTATTGAGGGGCTTCTATTCCAAAGTTCATAGAAAAGGGTTGTATTAATTCTAGCCAGCCCGTGCACGTGAATGAACGTTTCCAATTTCTGTATGTGTCATATTTACTCATCAAACTCACCTTAGGATTTAATCCAAGATGTATTGGAATTACGGTAAGCTCCCCTATTCTCTTTACTGTTCTTTTAAACTGCCTAATTTTGTTTGGTGTCGCTTAAATTTAAAGTCCTAAATAATATAGTTATTATTACTAAGCTGTAACTACATCCTATGGATCTTACAGTTCCTATGGAACTTACAGGTCGATCTAGAATAATCTAGATTTTGAGAATATAGGTGTCATAATTTAATTTCTAGTTTAATAGGAATTGAATTTAAAGTTGCAGTGGACCCTGAAGTTACTCTATACATTTATAAAGTTAATTTTTGGGCCTAAAAAAGTAATAAATGGTGCCCAGACCCGGGAACTAATTGGTAAAAGTTAACCCTAAAATAGTAGTTTCAAATTAAAAAGAAAACTATCTGACCATTCTCAAATTACAAATTAACTTAAATTTATATTTTAACTTCTTCATCATAGTGAATTGGGTAATTAAAGACCTTTAGATAAATAAATATTTAATAACATATAATTTCCAATAAAAACAAAAATAAAAAAAATGTGTACAAATAATATAGAATTAAATTATTCTTGCGCATGGCCGATGACGATATGTCACGTGTGCGTTAATTTCTTGCGCAGACAGATTATTTATAATTTATTGAAATTGATAAATTGCAAATTTGGAAATATTCATTTAAATTAAGATAATAATTCGTGTATAAATATATATATATATAATATATTTATAAATAATATTTTTTAATAATAAATCAAAATATATTTTAATAGTGGAAAAATTAATGCGCAATTCTGGTTGCGCATCTATGATTAAATAAAGCAATGGCGTAGGCTTAGTACTCTGAATAGAATTGTGAATACTTTGCCCTAATGCCGACAAAGCTGATTCCTACTTCAAGTTGTCTCTAGTTTAAAATTAAATTTAAAATTTAAATTAAATAAATTAAATTAAAAATTTAACGGCGCATAGATAATTAAGTTTAGTGGCCCATGCCCATATGTGTTTACAATAACAATAGATTTCGCAGTAGCTGGGCCTAAGAAAATAATAAACTTATATGAAGCATAAAATTCGGTCCTTAGACGAGCATTTTTATGTGGCTATATTAAGTTTGATATCTGTAAATAACCCATTTGAATGTGTTTTGATGGAAATTTATTGAAGTCAAATTTGAAACTACTTGTTAATTAAGTAAAAGCTCCTGTCCTTGGACGACGTTTGCGTAAAATATTAGTTTCTATTTTTTCTCTACATAAATTCTGTCTTTGGACGAGTATTTAATGTCTTATGGTTTAAGTATATATATCTTAAAATTTTTTGGAATATATTGTAAAATAAATTACAAAACAAAGCATAGTGGATTAAATAAGGCCCTAACCCTGATATAGGTTTGTGAATAAGATAGGCCAATTGAAGCCCTAATTTAGCCCCAATTTAGGGACCTAACCTTAGTAATTAATTTACGAGTTTTGGGATGTATATACTCATTAAGCCCTACCTTACTAATTAAAGGTCTTAGTGACAATTTAAATTAATTAAGTTTTAAAATTAATAATTTCTGGCCTATTAAAAGTGAAATAACTTATCATTCTCTTAAAATTTAAAATGGAAGAATTTCAATTGACTAAAATCTCTAAAGAGAAAAAAGTCAGCTAGAAAGGGTGTCATAAACTAGGTTAATAAATGAATTTAAAGCCATAAAAGAGCCTTCAACCAATGGTAGTAAAAATCCATAACAAAAATATATATGAATAATGAAAAAAAAAAACAAAACGTGAAATTCTTCTTGGACGAGGAAATAATAGGCTTACATGATGAGGATAAAGATATGGAAGAGCAAGAATCTATCGACTTGCTTTACCAGAATGATGTGTATATAAATAGTATAAATAAAATAAATACCTTGATGAGGTTAAGGTTCAGTATAACCAGTATATAACTTTAAAGGAAATGAAAGATAATGAGAATTTTATTGACATAATCAGAAATAATAGTATGCCTTATGCTGATAATAGATATAGGGCTAGATTATCTACTTTAGAAATTCCTACTTTTGCAGGTGATAAAACTAGTTTTCCATCTTTTTTGGATAAATTTAATTCTTTAATAGGGAATAAGGAAGAATTGTCCAATGTGGACAAATTGTCTTATCTCCTTAAGTATGTGCAAGGTCCTGCCTTAAAATTAATTGAATCATTACAGATTATTGATGCTAATTATGATACAGCATTAGCTATTTTATGGAATAATTATAAAAATCAGGAAGAAATAAATCATGATCTTGCAATGAAATTAATAAAAATAAAATATTGTAAGGACTCATATGATGATATATTCAATTTTTATAGTGAAGTAGAATGTTTATTAGGACAGATTTCAAATAATAAATTAGATATAGAAAAGTCATCTTGGATAATTTGTCCTCTCATCTTAGAAAAACTCCCCAAAGTAGTACGGGAAATATTTCAACAAAAACTTAATAAAACTTATCCTACTTTACAAGAAATAAGAGATAATTTTCCTACAATTTTGACTTTATATAATTCTGGTTTTAAGACTAATAAAGCAGATCATAAGTTTGTAAATAATAAAAATAAAAGTTATAATAATGTCCCTATGAGAGAAAATTTTAACAATAAAAAGAAAGAAAATGGAAAAAATAAAGCTTCTTTACAGACATTCAAAGCAGATGTATCATATACATTTAAGTGTAAATTTTGTTCCGAGGAACATCCCTCAAAGCTTTGTGAAGTTTATAAAACACAATCTGCCCGGGTACAAAGATGCAGTCAATTAAATTTGTGTACGATATGTGCAGGTGAACATGTACCAAAAGCATGTATACAAAGTTGAAAATTTCCATGTAAAAATTGTAATAAGGAAGACCATGTAATCAGTATGTGTCCCAAAAGTCTAATATCTTCTAATAATTCTAAAAATAAAATTAATAATGTAAAGAAAAGGGAAGATAAGAAAGAGTTACAAAGTGGTAATGTGCTGTTAAATGATTTGCAGAGTAATATATCCCTTTGGTTGCCAACAATGACTCTTGCTTTAAAAACTAATAAAGGTTCTTTTCCAGTTAGAGCATATATTGACACTTGTTCCCAACAATCCTTTGTAAACAAAAATTTACTAAAAAGTTAGAAATCCCTATTTTGTCTGAAAATGAAACAAATACTGTGTCAGTAACTCCCTTTGTAGGGTCTCAATGTGAAATAAATGGGAACTATGCTGATTTAACTCTAAAAATTAGTAATGAAGAACACACAATTCAAGCACTTGTAGTAAATGAACCTTATAAGGGTTCATGTCATGTTCTTGGTCTTTCAAAGCTTGTTGAAAATTTAAAATCTACCTATGCATATTGGCAGACAAAGAAATAAAAGGTGACTTACATTGACAAAATAGAATATTTTTAATAGTATTTACTTGTAATTTTTGTGGTTAAATTTGCTGGGGAATTACAAAATATAAATAAAGGTTTTAGCACTGCAAATCGAACAGAAAGGTGTCGCTTGTTTTGGTGATATCAATAAAATATATTAAATTTCTGAAATTTGATAGAGGCCTGTGGCCTCACTAAATTAAATAATGTGTAATCAAAGAGCAACTAAACATTAATATCCTCAAAATTATTAAATTCAATGCGAAATGAGCCACCGTCTTCTAATGCACGGCTATCAATAGATGTGAAAAACTTCATTCGACTTAATAAGAAATCTTGATCATTGGTTTTAGAGAGATGTTATGGGTGCTGTGGAATCTATTGGTATTTTAAGATACAGTAAACACAACAGAAAATGAAAGTATTGATTAAAAAATTTAATAAATACTATATTGTATAAAAATAAATTAAATATCATTTTGAAATGCGTTGGTTACCTGCAAATCCAAATAATTCAGACAGTTAGTTTTCTAATGCCAAAGATCAATAAGTAAACTTATAATAAAGTAAATCAAATCAAGTATTTGAAGTGAATATGAACAAAGTAATTTTCAATGACCATTTTGAGAGAGGTTTTGTAGCAGGAAGTTCCTACTGATACGTCAAATAATTAACCACTATTTAACAGCACAGAGGAGTGTATTAGAGAAGACTCTTATAATACAGACCAAAATATTACGGTTTGTATATGAATTTGTAGTTGAAACTGATAATAAATCAAATAGTTTAAATGATGTGTATAGTACAGGGTCCTAATATGGTAAATGATCTTGTCAAAGTATTAATTAATTTTAGATTGGTATAGTTGCTGATATTGCAAAAGCTTTTTTAAGTATACCAATTAAAACTAGAAATATGAATAGGATCACTTAAGATTTTTCTGTGGTATATAAGAGCCAAATGATCTCCTCTAAAGGGAATCAATGACTTATAAGTTAAAGTTGCCCATTTGGAGCCACATGTTCACACAAAGTATTATTGGCACAAACGATTAAACCTCGGTTGCCAGTGGAAAATATATTATCCAATTTTGCAGTTATGCTGTAAAATTCTTAGAATATAGATAGTGTGCTATAGGGTCTGATGGATTACCTGAAGTAGTAATTAAATAAGTATAATATACCAGTCAAAGAAATAATGCCAGAAGGGAGAATTAGTTTGGCTGAGTGGGTTTCAAGAAATTCAAATTTAATTAATCGATTAATTCAAAATGATCAAACTTAGCTATAGTGGAATTCTCCTATCAAAAACTTCAAGGGTACGAATTGCAAATTATCTTAAGTTCAGAATACTATGAACAATTAGTAGCTAAAGCTTAATGATTTAAATATTATGTAAATACAAAACTAGTGTTTTAGAGCAGATCCTTTTATAACCTTGTGACCCAAGAGGAAATCTCATTCCTTCCACTATATCGTTCTCGTAGTTTTCTTCAAAAAATTTATGGAAAACGAATGGGGTGGGATGGAAGTATTACGAATGCATAATTTTAATATTGGCAAGAAACTTGGCTAAAAGATTTAAATAAAAATTCAAACCAATAAAAATAATAGGTTATATGGGTTCTGAATACAAATCATTCTTATGCATATATTTGCAGATGCAAGTATGCAAGCTTATGGGTGTGTAGCTTACTTAGTGGGCTTGGAACCTAACCTACTGTTTTCAAAAGGAAAGGTTGTACCTTTAAAAGTAAAAAGAACAATACCTCAATTAGAATTATTAGCCATATGCCTAGGTGTAAAACTTATTAAATATCTGCTAGAATTATTGAGTGGTGTGAACATTTCTGAAATATTTTTATGGACAGACAGTCAAGTATGTCTAAATTGGTTACATCAAGGTACTTTATTCACCACTAAAAATGTGTTTGTTAAAAATAGACTAGAAGAGATCAGTAAATCAACTTGTGAAATTAATTATAGGTATGTAGCCACTAACTGTGATCCTGCAGATTACATTACCAGAGGTATTAGTTTTAAACTACTTAAAAATAATAAGGCCTGGTTTAAGGGACCAAAATTGTTACAAGATCCTATCAAGTGGAAAGATACCCCAATTATGTGTAATTTAGGTAAAGTTTCTTCATTACCCTCAAAACCTGATTCTTTATTAAACCTTAGTTCTTATTCAAATTTTAATAAATTAATTAGAATCACTGGTTATTGTCTCAAATTTATTTATAAATGTAGAAAACAGAATTATAATAGTTTAACTCCTATATATTATTGGATTACTTATAGTCAAAAAGTACATTTTAATAAAGAACATAATTTCCTACTAACAAATGCTAAATGGAAGCCTGATTCCAACCTTCCACTAATTTCTGAATTAATTTTATTCCTAGATGCCATATGGTATATTTAAGATGTAATAGGTCGGATAGAAAAGCCAAAATCTTTCTTATGCCGTCTAAAAATCCTAAATACTATTGGCATAGGGACTTCTCAATTACATTCCTTTAATTAGAAATATTCCATAGAAAATTATAACCACAATGGTGTTAATCACACTTTAACCAGAAATTAGAAAAAATTATTGGATCCCAAAAGGTAGAGCAACTGTCAAGTGTATTTTAAAAGAATGTGTACTTTGTAAAAGGATCCATTCTCATGCTTTTAAAACACCAAATCCACCACAACTTCCAGTGGAACGTGTAACTTAGATTTTCCTTTTTTCCCAACATGGAATTGATTACACCTCAAAGTATTACAGTAACATTTATATAAGACTATAAAGTATATATAAATCTATTTATTGTTTCGCTTCTAGGCAATTAAGCTTAGATTTAGTAGAAAATCTGACTCTGAATCATTTTTAGTCAGCCTTTAAGAAGATTTGTGCATAGACATAAATACCCCCAAAATTGTAGGGACAGACAAGCCCTTATTTTCAAAAAGGTGAATAATTAATTAATCAAATTTTATCAAAGTCCCCAGTCCTTTCTCATTTAGAACAAAATCACATTAAATGGAAATATATACCTGTGAAAAGTCCATGGCATGGGTCGATATGGGAACGTTGTATAAAGACTGTCTTAAAATATCTGTAGGTTTTAGACACCTTAATTTTTTTGAATTATTAACTCTTCTGACAGAAATAGAAAATATTGTAAATAACCGCCCTTTAACCTATGTAAATAGTGATCTTAGTTCACCAGAATCTCTTACCCCTAATCATCTTCTTAAGGGTAGGTCAAATGATGGAATGCCTGAAGATATAGATCAGGATGATATAGATTTTTTGGTTGATAGAGATCAATTTATAGAAAGAGTTAAAAATCGCTTAAAAGCCAAAAAACACTTCACAGATAGGTGGACAAATGAATATCTTTTGTCTTTGCGACAATTTCACAAAGACAATGTGGGTTCTTGGGAAAATCTTATTAAAGTGGGTGATGTTGTCCTAATTCATAACACAACTCCACGTATTACCTGGGCACTTGGTAGAGTTAAAGAACTCCTGACAGGGGAAGATGGGGTTAGTAGAGTTGCTCGGTTGAAAACAGCCACAGGTATAACAACAAGAGATATCACACTTCTTTACCCATTAGAGACCACACTGAGAACCCCTAATGAAACAATACCTAATGTTGACTTAACCCCTCCAGCAGTTCCTTCAGATAGTCCATTAATTAATACAGCTCGCCCAAAAAAGCAGGCAGCTGAAAAAGGCTAATATTTTTTATGAGGACAAAAATTAGAGAGGGGGTAAATTTAAAATTCCATGAAATAAAGATGAAGGATGTTAATATAGAAAAAAAAATGCATACCTCTTTCTTTGGTGAATATATTCCTATATGAATTTAAATATTACGGTTTAAATTGAATTCATAGTGTTTAATTAGGTTTAAATTTTAGGTTTAATATAAATTCTAAATGTTATACATTAAATATAATTCAATGGACTGATTTTAGGCCATAATTTAAGTCATACAATAAATTTTAAATTCTAAACTGACCTTTAATGACATAATGTAGTCATAAACATGTTAAAATAAAATCCTTATGGGTTACTATAAATAATTTGTCTTGAGCCCATAATATAATTTCTTTTACAAAATGTAGAAATTCTTGAAATATTCATAAATAGGACCAAACAATTTAGGTCTTCAATTTTACTTTATTCACTTACAATGTGATATAAAATATTATTTCTATATATCCTAAAATTAATTAATTGTCTTAAGGTGGTCCCTCTGTCTTCTTTCATAGCCTTCTCAGTTTAGCCGGATGTCCGAAAAGTAATATCATCCAATTTTTCTTTTTTTTGCCCCCCTGAGGTTATTGAAAATTTGGACACCAAAGTAGTTGGTGATATATTGTTAATGGAGAAAAGGGAGATTGAGGGAGCGGGGGAGAATGATAAAAGATAAGGGCAACCACTCATGACGCATTTTA
>JABUQX010025969.1:25000-32360 GCA_015478945.1 Trachelipus rathkii
CTAAAAATTCCTTTCGGAGTTTGAGGTTAGAGTTGGGTTTTCACAAGCCAGAATCTTATTTCATGAGAAATACGCACGTCTGTGGGGCATTTGTTCAGAAGACAAAAGGATATATAAACTAATTGGCCGACAAATGTTTATGAAAAATATTACGATTCTTAAGGAAAATAATTACTTCCACCCACCGTTTGCGTGTCACTAGATTCGAAGCTTTCCATTCGTCTACTTTCTCGCCTTTATAAAATCAACATTGAGGAACGTAAACTCGTCAAACAAATAAATCTGAGTCATTCTTGCGGTCAAAAACTTTTTTTTCTGACGCAAAATTCATTGTTTTTTCAATTTGTGACCAAACTTGGGTTCCTCAGCAAAAATCCAATCCAAAATTCAAAATCTGAAAATGTAACTGACCACTGATCCAGGTACTTCAAATTAATATGCATAAAATTCCACCATTTATTTTCTTACGGTCTTTACCTCAAAAAATTTACTCCCTCTCTTCAAGCTTGCTAAGGAGCCCTCGAACCGAATGTGGGAAAAACACATGGTCTTTTCTCGATTGTAATGTTTCTTTCATATTGGATATTTCTAGCAATACTTCTATAGCTGAAATATTGTCTCCTTCATTCTTCATAACAACTTTGTGAAAAGAAGCTGCCTGAGAATGAAGGAAATGAAGTTATATTTCAGCATGGGGATTTTCAAAAAAAAAACATTTTGAAAACCTCTGGACATTTGTTCTGACTGTCAAAGAATGATTTCAGTCCATGAAAGAGTTTCAACACTTTTTTCGATTACGCAGATTAAAGCAAGCCATTTTGTTTTGCTTTATCCAAGGAGCTGTTTATACTCGACAAAATAGCAAAATGTCCTCTAAGCTCTTCTACTCGAACGGTATAAATGTAAAAAAACGAATATAGTTTTTACAATTATAGCTCATATCCACAGGGAGGCAATCGCTACCACATTGCTTTGCGCTATGCAGAATACGAGCGAAACATCCTATTCCTATGTTATTTACTCCTTTTCTTGCTGGCCCTCAAATTTCATTTGTTTTATCACCGACAAAAACCAACTACTTTTTTTGTGTAAATCATTAAAATTTTTTAATTAAATCTATTAAAAATTTACGACTAATGTCAAAGGTCTCTGAAGGGAGAGATTGAAGGTCAGGAGCTTTACCTGAATCTTTACGTATGGCTGGAAAGAAACGAACAAACGGGAAACAAGTTTAATGTATCCCATGGTGCTGCATCGGTTTAAAATGTGTACACAGTGGCATCTATTATTGTTGTCGTGTTCTGTCTCAGCACTATGGAGCAAAAAACATTTAAAACAAATTGTTTCGCAGCTTGTTCTAGCACAAGAAAATTTTGGCTCAAAGCATGTCTAAAAATCTTACTAGCGCAATCTGCAGATCTAAACTTTGATTTTCTTCTCGCAGAAATGACGAGAGTAGTATAGTGAGCACGATCAGCAGATGCAGATTTCGGCACAACCAGCATTTTCCAGCATTTTTTTAACGTAGATTTTTATTTGGAGCAAACGTCGATTTATCTGGAGAAATCTGAGTGCTGGAAAAGTGATTTATTTTACAGGATATTCTGGTATACTTTTTATCCGTTAGAATTTTTATTTCGGAGCCGGAGCCGGAGCCGGAGTCGAGCCGATCCAGAGCCGGGCCCTCGTTCACCGCAGTTTACCGCGTTAAAACGGCAAGTTAGTGCGTTTTTTTTACGATTTCAATTTTTTTCGCCGAGATTTTATATGATAGAGTGCCACTGCATATTAAATATAAAGGCGTTTTTGAAATGACTAGACAGGACACCTGTTGCCCATAATTCTTTTGAAACCTTTGACATGAACGAAGAAGGAGAAAATATCACCTTACCTAAGAATGAAAGGGGTAAGGCATATATTATTGTTTCTTACGAAAGGGGAACAATTCAGCAATATAAGCACATACGTACATACAGGTACAGCACACATAAACACATACATGTATATATACTACACATATAATAGATATATATAAATATATATATATATATATAATATATAATATATATATATATATATATGATAATTAGGTCTATATACGAATCACACACATAAACACACACACACAACACACACATAATATAAATATATAATATAATATATATATATATATATAATATAATATATATAATATATATATATATATATATAATATATATATATAATATATATAATATTGGATTAATGTCACATACACGAACACACACGCACACACACACATAAATTGTATTATATATATATATATAATAAAATATATATATATATAATATATATATATATTATATATTTATATATAATATATTATATATATATATAAAAATAAGCATATACACGAAACAACAAACACACAACCACCGCACACACACACACAACACACATACACACAACACATCATATATATATATATATATATATATATTATATATAATATATAATATATAATATATATAATATATATATATAGTATATATATCAAGTCAATAGCCGACATGCCTTTGGAAAATTTCCTAAGGACGTTCATATTTAATATAGGCATTTCGCTTTCTTAGTATTTTGTTAAAAGTTAATTTTATTACTTATTTTTTTTATTTATTTTTTATTTTTTATTTAAATTAATATTTCACATTTTCATATTCATTGACTCTAAAATTGATGAGTTTATTTTTTTTTATTCTTTAATTTTTTTTAACTTTTCTAACTCTATTTTTTATAAGTTCATTTTACATTTATATTTTATGTTTTGCTTTGTATCAATTAAATTTTTTATACTTTTAAAATGTTTCGTTTTATTTAAAATTTCAATCTTGATTTTCACAAAAGCAAATTTTTTTTGCATTTTTACTTACTCCTTAAAGCAATAAATCATAAATCAGTAAATCAAACTGTATCCAGCCACGCTCGCTACTCTCTGTGATCTATTGATCCTATGATCTATTGATTTCAAGTCATATTTTTTATAAACATAACCACAAAAAACTTTTATTTATTTTGTTTTGTTCTTTAAACATGACGTTCCACTGATAATAATATGTTTTGTTTTATTTCTTAATATCAATGGTGGGGACAAAACAAACGAAGCAAAACCTTTAGTTTATAACTTAAAAAAATTTGTCAATATTACATACCTTAAAGCAGTAAATCAGTTAAATCAGTAAATCACAAACTGCCCTCAATACCCTCATACCGCTTCTGTGATCTATTGATCTATTGCTATTGATCTATTGATTTTTACATTTAAGTTACAAAAACTTTATTTTTTTTTGTTTTCTTTCAACATTTAATTTTTACTATAAAAAATGGTAATTTATTTGTTTTATTTCTTTAAATATTTTGTTTTTACTAAAAAAAAATTTATTCTTTTTATGTTTATATATTAAAAAAATTTGCATATTAACACGTACCTTAAAGCAAAAATCAGTAAATTTCAGTAAATCAAATCAAACAGCCCCCATACCCCTTCTGTGATCTATTGATCTATTGATCTATTGATCTATTTGATCTATTGATCAAGTCATATTTTGTATAACATTAAACTCACAAAAACTTTTTATTTATTTTGTTTTTGTTTCTTAAACATTAATGTTTTTACTATTAAAAATTATTATTTTGTTTAATTTTTAAATATTTGTTTACTAAAAAATTATTCTTTTAGTGTTTATAACTAAAAAATTTGCATTTTTACCTACCTTAAAGCATGTAAATCAGTAAAATCCAACTGCCCTCCATACCCTCATACCATTCTGTGCCCTCCGAAATCTATTGATCTATTGATTCAAGTCATATTTGTATAACATAACAAAACTTTTATTTATTTTGTTTTGTTTCTCTATTTAAACTTTTTCGTTTTTTACTAACAAAAAATTTATTCTTTTATGTTTATAACTTAAAAAAATTTGCAATTTTTTACATACCTTAAAGCAGTAAATCAGTAAATCAGTAAATCAAACTGCCCTCATACCCTCTTACCCTTCTGTGATCTATTGTCTATTGATCCTATTGATTCAAAGTCATATTTTTGTATACCATAACACAAAACTTTAGTTGATTTTGTTTTCTTTTTTAAACATTCGTTTTTAATAAAAAAAAATTTAATTCCTTTTATAGTTTATAACTAAATAAAAGTTTATTTTATCCTTAAGCAGTAAATCAGTAAATCAGTAAATCAAACTGCCCTCCATACCCTCCTCCCCTTCTTATTTTAATTTGATCTATTGATCTATTGAAACAAGTGATCTTTCGATTCAAGTCATATTTTGTATAACATAACACAAAGAACTTTTAATTTATTTTGTTTTGTTCTTTAAACATTTATGTTTTTAAACTATAATTTATTTATTTGTTAATTTTGGTTAAAAAATTTTGTTTTTTTAACTAAAAAATTTATCTTTTTAATGTTTATAACTTAAAAAATTTGCATTTTTTTAACATACCTTAACGGCAGTAAATATAAATCAGTAATCCAACTGAACCCTCCCATAACCTCATACCCTTCTGTGATCTAATTGATCTATTATCTATTGATCTATTGATTTCAAGTCATATTTTGAATATAACATACACAAAAACTTTTATTTTTTGTTGTGTTTCTTTAAACATTATGTTTTTACTAATTATTTATTTTTTGTTTTATTTTCTTTAAAATATTTTGTTTATAAAAAAATTTATTCTTTTTTTATGTTTATAATTAAAAAAAATTTGCATTTTCACCATACCTTAACATACAATCGTAATCAGTAAAATCATACTGCCCCAAGCCATACCCTCATATCCCTCGTATCTATTGATCACTATGATCTATTGATCAAATTGATCTATTGATTCAAGTCAAATTTTGTATAACATTAACACAAACTTTTATTTATCTTTTGTTTTGTTTCTTTAACATTTATTTTTTTACTATAAAATGTTTATTTGTTTAATATTTTTCTTTTTTAAAAATATTTTGTTTATTAATAACAAAAAAAAAATTTATTCTCTTTTATGTTTATTTTATAACTTAAAAAAAAATTGCATTTTTAAACTTTTAATAAAAACCAATACCTAAAAACGTTAAATTCAGTAAACTCAGTATATCAAAACTGCCCTCCATACCCTCATACCTTCTGTGATCTATTGATTATTGAACTATTGATTCAAGACATATTTATGTATCCCTACAAAAAACTTTATTTATTTGTTTTGTTTCTTAAAACTTTTCGTTTTTTACTACTAAATTTATCCTTTTAATGTTTATAACTTAAAAATGTGTTTATACATCCTATATATATTATTATATATATATATAATAATATATATATATATATATATATATTAATATATATATATATATATAATATATAATATATATAAGTATATATATAGTACACAATATAATCTAATATAATACAATAATAATATATAATATATATATATATATATATATTATATATATATGAATATATATATATATATATAATATACGTATATATAAGTACAGTTATTTTGCGCGTAAGATATGATAGATTGGTTATTTTACTATTGTTTAAGAAGAGAACTTTGTTATCTAACAAGTATTATTTGTGATAAGAACATGTAGGTTTATTGATTGCTTTTATTCTTAGTTCCAGTTGTGAAATGGTAACTTATATTGATGTGAAACTTTGTTACGTGTGCTAGTTAGGTTAGGTTATGTTAAATTAGTGTTTTCCCTTAAATTACAAATGATAGTAAATTAACATTGATTGTTGAGCATGTGAAAAAGTGGTTATATAAGTTTTGTAAGGAGTGGAGCTACTTTACTACTGTTATTAAGTAGGGTACTTTGATAATAATTTACCATTTATATTAACAATGTAATATAATTAAACATTATAAGTCAGTGTAGAAATGAAGAATATAGCTAAGTTTATGAACAGTCTCAGTACCTACCGTTATAAGCATAAAAAAAAAGGTTATTTCAATGAAAGCCCTCTTATTCACAATTATATTTGCATGATATGTTCTTAGCCAGATATGTTTAATGCTAGAAATTTTGCAAATATCATTGATAGTGTAATAGATATTAGAGCTAGGCTACTGAAAAGATTTATTAAGTTTTGTTAAATAATAACTATACCAAGTTAAAGTATTGTATATCAGGAAAGTGGGATTTAGCAGAGTATGTGATATTACTATTTATTTACTTTGGTATGTGGTACTCTGCTAATGTGACCAGTTTATTCATTTACGTAAGTAGTTAGGTTTGATGCTTACATTATGTCTTAAGCTCAGGATTAGTTGATGTAGCTTTATGATGTGAAAAACTTTGATAGGTCAGACTTTGTTCACATTTCAGTATGTTAATTAAGCTTAGGTACGATAATTTTTTTTTAATTTTGTTAAATATTTACTATGATAAATAAAATTAAACATTGATAATTGATAAAAAAATGTGAATAGGGCTAAAACTTTTGTAAAATACTTTAACTGGTGTAAGGAGTTAGCTTTTGTTATGGGTTTGCAGATTTATCCCTAAGTTACGTCTTCTAGTTCGTGTTTTAAGTATATCTTTGTTTAGGTATTGATATTGGCCACAACATTTATTGAAGCAAACTTGAATGATGGATTTAATTTCGTTGAACAGTATAAAGATAGTCTAAGGTTATGATATTTATGCCTAGGCGTCTATAGCAAATTTATATACATCGTTAATGTTACCGATCAATAGATCAATAGATCATGGTTGGGTGGGAGGAGGGTATAGATGATTGCTTTAACTTGATTACTGATTTACGATTTATTGGGATTGGCAATAACTATTTTTTACGGTAATATACATAAAAGAATGTCAATTTTGGTAAAATCAAATTTAGCTAAACAAATAACAAATTTAACTAAAAATAAAATTAACTAAAAATCAAAATAACTAAAAATCATAAATTAACTAAAATAACTTTTTTTTTTTTACAATATTTAAAATAAAATAAAATTAAAATAAAAAAGTACAAAGCAAACTCATTTACTAAATTACTTTAAAAAAAAAAATTATAAAATTTAAAAAAAATGTTTCATGACCAGATACAAAACTTTTTAATAATGATTTTTAACAAAAAAATAGTCATATAACAAATTTGCAAATAAATAAAATTATACTCAGATATTAATCCTGTTATGATTTAATATTTATTGAACAAAAAATGGTACCTACCATAATAAGACTTCGAATCAAATAGATTCAATATTCATAGATGGTGGATAGATTTTCAGTGATGGAAACGGAGGGTCTGGAGATGGCAAGGGTAAGTTATGATTTCCTGAATTTCTACCTTGCTTTAGCGGTATG